>LAPY01001986.1:0-12999 GCA_000970635.1 Eragrostis tef | reverse complement strand
GGCCGGCGGTTTACCGCGTGTCGTCGGCGGGCGAGAGCGCCGCCGTGGCGCTCGGGAGCGACGGCGTGGCCGAGTTTGCCGAGGAGAACGCGGCCGGCGTGTTCGACCTGGAGATAGTCGTGGTTGGGGAGTTCAGGTACCAGGCGCACCACCGCCCGCGCAGGTTCCGGGCGAGCTGCCCGCTGAAGCTCGCGCTGTCGACGGCGACGGCGGCGTTCGCGAAGGTCAAGTGCACGTGCACTCAGCATTAGCAGGCAGGCATGCCTTTGGGCAGCTCGACGTCGCCTGTCGCCATGACCGAGAGTAAGCAGCGGTAGATCAATGCGCATTGTTGGCGAAAGATCGATCGAATAAGTATCTCATTTGAGCTGATCGAGTTTCCAATGTGCAATCGGTGTTTTGTTTGTGCTTGAACAGAAACTCTATGGCGAACTGAAATTGAGATCTTAGTTTCTTTGTGAAATCTACTCTAGTTTCTTTGTGTGCTTACCTGCTGTATGTTTCTTTTGACCCATGCTACGGCACTGGGAAATTTTGCAAATTCTGAATTTTGTGGAGTCCGATGAAGGTGACAGCAGTCTCCCACTCTCCTCTCGCAAAATAAGTTGACGACGCTTCAATACCCTCTTACTAAACAATGCAATCATCTGAAAATTCATATATTTTGAAATGCTTTGGGTAACTCCACAGGCAGCAGTAAATGTGACGATCTCTGGTAAAAACAGATGCACTCTTGACATCATTTTACACCTGCAATGTTCAGTTCGTTTTTTTCTTTTCATGTCATCAAACAGAAGCAAGGAAATATCTGGGGGTAAAAGGGCGTCAGCAGAGAGCCATGTGGGAACGCGCAGCTTGATCAATGGACAGGACTACAGGAGCCATCACGCAACCACTGCTCTCCTCTCGTTGTGCACAAGCGTGAAACGAACAATGCAGGTCGTCAGCGTCACCCGCTCGCTAGAGGCAGCCACCGCGCGGCCGTGGCCAGTGTGCCAGACCAACGCAGGTTTCACTGGGCTATCCAATGCAAATGTAGTAAAGGGTTCACGTGTGAACCGTCAGTGATAGCTGGTGGTTTCACCTGTCCACCATTGCCTACTATACTTGTGAAGCCAGTGAGTACCATAGCATGGTCTCCTTCTGCGTTTGTGTGAGAGAGAACTTTGTAATGCTGAAACTTGACAGCAAAACTAATCAGTTCAAAGTTGCAATAATCAGTAAAATCTAGAGACCTTCGTTTGCAGGAAAAAGTACTTTTTAGTAGCCGGATGCCATCTAAAATGCCGATGATGCCGATGCTCCAAGCACCAAGAACGATGGTCTCCATCCATGTTGCCTGAGATGTTTAGATGTATCTTTATACTGTATGCATGGTCGTTCTTCACTGCTTTTAGATAAAAGAAACTTTATTTCAAGGTGAAATAATGCTCCGGCCTCTGCACAACCAAGATACATTTAGCCTTTACATGTCAAACACCAAGGTAAGCTGATACAAACCAGCCTTAAAACAACTAAAAAACAAGAATACATCATCTAACACAATACCTAAAACAAAGCCTATGATGTCAATTACTCGTTGTTCTTCACTGCTAGTTTGTGTACGTACTCATATATGTCTTGCAGGTCCATCACACACATCATATGTCTTGCTAGTTTGTGTACGTACTCATATATGTCGCACGGACCATGGACAACAACGACGTCCGGGTCCAGCCCTGTGGGATCCTCCTTGGCCTGCTCTTACTCGCCGGACTGGTGCTCGTCATGGCGTTCACCATCGTCCTCCCTGCTTTGGTCACCGTCGACGAGGCCCCCCTCCACCACCTCACCCTCGCCGCGCCAGCCAGCAACGGCACGTCGGCGTCGTCCCTCGCCTACAACGTGTCGCTCGTGGTCGCCGTGCACAACCAGAACTGGGCGATGAGCGCCCGGCGCACCGCGCCGCTGAGCTCCGCTTCGCCGGCCGGCCGTTCGCCCGTGTCCGGCTCGCCGGCGCGGCGGACTCTGACCGGATCCGCCCGTTGAGGACGGCGGTCTACCGCGTCACCACGGCGGACGGGAACGCGCCGCCGGTGTGTCACGTTCCTAAGGGGTAATTGGTGGGGATTTAGATGGGATTTGGGATAGGGAGCAGGGAATTGGGAAAAAGATCAGCAAGAACAACAACTTGGGGGAGAAGGCAGATGTATTGTAGGAGAATAAGTCAGGGTTTACATATTTCACGCCACCCTCTCTATCTCTCTTGCTACTTAAGGACTCACGCCTCGGCTCGCAGGCCGGCTCACGCACGCCTACTTGGTCCACAATGCAGCTGGGTACTTGGAGTTGGGCTTCTTCCCTCTTGTGGGCCTTGCCGCCTTCTGTATTGGGCTTGGGTCGGCAGTGGTAGTATCAGGGGGCATGACATTTCCCCCTCCTTCAGGACCGGCTTGTCCCCAAGCCGGAGCAGTCGGAAATCGCCGACGTAGCTTGTTAACATTTTCCCATGTTGCCAAAGAAGCCGGACGCCCTGTCCACTTGATCTTCACTTGTTCAGTAATCTTGCCGCCCACTTTATAGAGACACTATTGAAGGACAGCTTCTGGTTCCTCGTCTTCAAACGGTGCTTCATCCGCTGGTGCGGGTAGTTCATGTTGAACTTCAGTTGCAGGTGGTAGAGCTTTCTTGAGTTGGGACACATGTATCACTGGATGTATCTTGCTGGAATCCGGCAGCTTGAGTTTGTACGCCACTTTGCCCACACATTGCTCCAACTGAAATGGCCCATAGTAACGAAAGGCTAGCTTATGATTAGCACGGTCAGCAATAGAGGACTGTATGTAGGGTTGAAGACGCAGATACACCCAATCACCAACAGCGAATGATCGCTCTGATCGCTTCTTGTCTGTTTGAGCTTTCATCCTTTGACGTGCGCGCTCCAGATGTAAGCGCAACAGTTCAGTTTTCAACTGTCTCTCTTGAAGCCACTCTTGTAAGTCAGGGACTGAACATGTATCATCCGAAATTCCGAAGTGACGAGGACTATGGCCATACAATGCCTCAAACGGAAAGCAGCCCAGAGTTGAGTGAGTGGAGGTATTATACCAGAACTCTGCGAGAGCCAACCATGAGTTCCATTTCTTTGGACACGAATGCACAAAGCATCGGAGATACGCTTCCAAGCACTGGTTGACGCGTTCTGTTTGCCCATCGGTTTGAGGATGATATGACGAGGACATACAAAGTTGAATGTCAGTGAGACGAAAGAGCTCCTTCCACAGGTTACTTGTGAATATGCGATCGCGATCCGACACCAGCGCCTGGGGTAGCCCGTGTAACTTGAACACATTGTTGACATAACAAATTGCCACTTGGAGAGCCGTATAGGGATGAGCAAGAGCTAGAAAATGAGCATACTTTGTCATTTTGTCGACCACCACCAGAATGGAGTTGAACCCACCCGAGCGTGGCAGCCCTTTGATGAAATCAAGAGTAACCACTTGTCAAGCCTTTTCTGGTACAGGCAAAGGTTGGAGCAGTCCTGGGTACCGCACATGCTCTACTTTAGCTTTAGCACAAATGGAGCAAGCTGCTACAAATGCTCGAACGTCCTGTTTCAACCCAGGCCAAGCAAAAAGCTTCCGGATTCTGCTGTAAGTTACATGAAAACCTGAGTGCCCTCCAATAGCACTCGCATGTAGAGCTGTGATGATAATGTTCTGCATCTGCTTGTTGCGACCAACCCAAATTCGACCATGATAGCGAACCACTCCATCTTTCAACGTGAAATGCTTGTCAGAGTCAGGTGCAATAGTTAACTGAGCCACTAGTTCTTAAGTAGGTTTATCCTCCATGTACCCTTTGATAATATCCGTGATCCAAGAAGGGATACTGCTAGAGATTGCCATCAGTGCACTAACGGCTGGTTGTTGGCAACGTGACAATGCATCCGCTCCTCTGTATTATACGAAGTTATACGAGATGATATGACGAGGACATACAAAGTTGAATGTCAGTGAGACGAAAGAGCTCCTTCCACAGGTTACTTGTGAATATGCGATCGCGATCCGACACCAGCGCCTGGGGTAGCCCGTGTAACTTGAACACATTGTTGACATAACAAATTGCCACTTGGAGAGCCGTATAGGGATGAGCAAGAGCTAGAAAATGAGCATACTTTGTCATTTTGTCGACCACCACCAGAATGGAGTTGAACCCACCCGAGCGTGGCAGCCCTTTGATGAAATCAAGAGTAACCACTTGTCAAGCCTTTTCTGGTACAGGCAAAGGTTGGAGCAGTCCTGGGTACCGCACATGCTCTACTTTAGCTTTAGCACAAATGGAGCAAGCTGCTACAAATGCTCGAACGTCCTGTTTCAACCCAGGCCAAGCAAAAAGCTTCCGGATTCTGCTGTAAGTTACATGAAAACCTGAGTGCCCTCCAATAGCACTCGCATGTAGAGCTGTGATGATAATGTTCTGCATCTGCTTGTTGCGACCAACCCAAATTCGACCATGATAGCGAACCACTCCATCTTTCAACGTGAAATGCTTGTCAGAGTCAGGTGCAATAGTTAACTGAGCCACTAGTTCTTGAGTAGGTTTATCCTCCGTGTACCCTTTAACAATGCATCCGCTGCTCTGTTTTCAGTACCTTTCTTATAGATTATCCGGTACTGCAGTTCCAGCAACTTAGAGATGGCCTTCTGCTGCCAAGGAGTAGATACCCTCTGATCTTGCAAATGCACCAGGCTCCGTTGATCAGTACGTATCACGAACTCGGCACCTTGCAAGTAGGATCGCCATTGCTCCACTGCCATAAGTATAGCCAAACACTCCTTCTCGTAGGCAAATAATTGCTGGTTGCGAGGTCCTAAAGCTTTACTGAGATAGGCCATCGAGTGATTATCCTGCATTAGGACGGCACCAATACCTTTATTAGAAGCATCGGTCTCCATGACAAAAGTTTTCTCAAAGTTCGGTAGAGCCAACACTGGAGCAGTGACCAAGGCTTGCTTCAAAGCTTGAAAAGCACTTTCAGTTTCAGATGTCCAATGGAAAACTGAATGTTTTTTAAGCAATTCTGTGAGAGGCTTGCATATGGTTCTGAAGTGCTTGACAAATTTGCGGTAATATCCAGCTAAACCAAGAAATCCACGGACCTCCTTCACATTATTTGGAGTTGGCCATTTCTGCACTGCAGTAATGTCTTTTTCCATGGTAGAGACACCTGCAGCACTGATTTGATGTCCCAAATATGTGAGTTTTGGTTGAGCAAAAATGCACTTGGAGCTCTTGAGCTTCAGTTTATGTTCTGAGAGCAACTCAAACACTTGTCTCAGGATCTTGTTGTGTTCTTCTAGAGAGCGACTGTATATCAGTATGTCATCGATAAACACGAGAACTCCTTTGCGCAATAAGGGTCGGAGGATAGTGTTCATAGTACTCTGGAAGGTCGCTGGAGCTCCTGTCAGGCCATAAGACATCACCCGAAATTGATAGTGACCACTGTGAGTTTTGAATGCCGTTTTTGCCTCATGCTCAATGCACATTCGGATCTGATGGTACCCTGCTCTCATGTCTAGAGTAGTAAACCAGACTGCTCCTGCTAGTTCATCAAGGATCTCATCAATGATGGGTAAGGGATACCTATTTTTCACTGTGATTGCATTCCGGTGGCGGTAATCAATGCAAAACCGCCATGTCCCATCCTTTTTGCGCACCAACAACACTGGTGAAGAGAATGGGCTGTTACTTTGCTGGATAATACCTTGCTTAAGCATCTCAGCAACTTGTTTTTCAATCTCATTTTTCTGAGCAGGATTATAACGATAGGGCCTGACGTTCACTGGAGTAGCACCAGGGATTAAATTGATCTTGTGATCAAATTGCCTCTGAGGGGGAAGGTCCTTGGGTTTAGCAAACAGAAACTGAAACTCTTGGATCATCTCCTCTATACACTGTGGGATAGGCTGCTTCTTTGTAGTTTCTTGCAGCTCACAGAGTTGCACTACAGCAGTTAACTCATTTCTTCTGGCCAGGGACTGCACTTCTTCAGCAGAGATCATAGTGCAAGCAGAAACACCTGGCAGAATGCCTTGTAAAGTAACAATGTCTTCATTAAACTTAAATGACATTTTCTTTAAGGTCCAATGAATGGTCATGGGGCTGTGCTGCTCTAACCAATCCATCCCGAGAATTACATCATATCCACCAATAGGCAACACTTTGAGGTCAGAGGTGAAGCAATGCCCCTGAGTTTGCCATTGACACTGGGGTATTTCCTGTTCACAGTGCAGAGTACCTCCATCAGCAATTTTCACATTAAGAGGCCTTGCAGCAGGTCTAACACTGGCACTCAATAGTTGTGCACAATTTTCACTGATAAAGCAATGAGAGCTCCCAGAATCCACCAGCATATACACAGGATACCCCTGAATAGAGCCTTGCAGCCTGACAGTTCTTGAAGATTCAGTACCCTGCAATGCATCTCTGGATATGGTCATCAATTGGTCCCCACTACAGCCAGCATCATGTTCAGAACCTGCATCAGAACCATGCTCGACAGGAGTAGATATATATTGAAAGATTTCCTCAAAGACATGCAGTTGCACAGTAGGGCCACAACGATGGCCATAGACCCATTTCTCTTTACATTTGTAGCATAGATCATTAGCCCTGCAATATGCTCGCCAGGAGGCAAGGCGATCATCAGGAGGAGGTCTATTGGTTCTGGAAGAATCACCACCTCATTTATCTTCATAAGAAGTAGGGTTGGAGCGCCCTCTGTTGGGTGGTGCCGGCAGTGGTAAGGCAGAGCGTGGTGCAGCTCAATGCCCCACCGTTGGATCTGACCTCTGGTTTTCCCGTCTTCGAGTTGCCTCCACCAGATCCTCCTGCAACATTGCCAATGAAACGGCAGAGTCGAGGTCTTTTGGGCGATGTAACACAACAGCATTGTGAACTTCATCACGCAAGCCGTCAATGTATCGGATAACAAAGTACATGGGTTCCCAAGAAGAATGATGCACCATCAGCTCATGCATAAACTCATTGAACCGCTGGGTGTACTCAGCTACAGAACTAGTGTGCTTGAGTTGGGAAAATTGACGCAACACTGTTTGAAATTCAGTTTTGCCAAACTTGTCTAACACAATAGCAACTAACTGCTCCCAGTGAGTGATATTGGCCTGAAAACTAGTGGATTGCCACCACAACATCGCACCCCCAGTGAAATTTAAGGTAGCGACCCTCACCCACAACTCTTTCTGGATGCCAAACACACTGAAATAAGACCAGCGGGGCGGCGCGCCAGACGCGGATCGCCCAGTTCGGGTTGCGCACGGACACCGCCAGCGACAGGTTGTAGGAGACGGACGCCAGTTGGCCGTGGCCCGCGAGGGCCAGGCGCCCGAGGGAGGCCTCCTCGACGGTCACTTCCACCCGGTCGAAGTGGCCGTACGCTGAATGGAGCACGAGGAGGCCGTGCACAACCAGAACTGGGCGCCGTGCACAACCAGAACTGGGCGATGAGCGTCCGGCGCGCCGCGCCGCTGGACGCCGAGCTCCGCTTCGCCGGCCGGCCGTTAGCCCGCGTCCAGCTCGCCGGCGCGGCGGACTCCGACCGGATACGCCCGTTGAGGACGGTGGTCTACCGCCGGTGGCGCTCGGGAGGCACGCGGCCGCAGAGCTCGCGAGGGAGCGCGCGTTCGAGCTGGAGGTCGTCGTCGCCGGGGAGCTCAAGTTCCACGGCGTGACGTTGGGCAGTGCCGGCACAGAACTCGCCAGGGCAAGGCCGGCGACGCTTGTGCGCCACCGTGGAGATCATCAAAGACGCCGTCTCCTCGGTCCGGGGCGCGACGCCACCTCTGGATATGGTCATCAATTGGTCCCCACTACAGCCAGCATCATGTTCAGAACCTGCATCAGAACCATGCTCGACAGGAGTAGATATATATTGAAAGATTTCCTCAAAGACATGCAGTTGCACAGTAGGGCCACAACGATGGCCATAGACCCATTTCTCTTTACATTTGTAGCATAGATCATTAGCCATGCAATATGCTCGCCAGGAGGCAAGGCGATCATCAGGAGGAGGTCTATTGGTTCTGGAAGAATCACCACCTCATTTATCTTCATAAGAAGTAGGGTTGGAGCGCCCTCTGTTGGGTGGTGCCGGCAGTGGTAAGGCAGAGCGTGGTGCAGCTCAATGCCCCACCGTTGGATCTGACCTCTGGTTTTCCCGTCTTCGAGTTGCCTCCACCAGATCCTCCTGCAACATTGCCAATGAAACGGCAGAGTCGAGGTCTTTTGGGCGATGTAACACAACAGCATTGTGAACTTCATCACGCAAGCCGTCAATGTATCGGATAACAAAGTACATGGGTTCCCAAGAAGAATGATGCACCATCAGCTCATGCATAAACTCATTGAACCGCTGGGTGTACTCAGCTACAGAACTAGTGTGCTTGAGTTGGGAAAATTGATGCAACACTGTTTGAAATTCAGTTTTGCCAAACTTGTCTAACACAATAGCAACTAACTGCTCCCAGTGAGTGATATTGGCCTGAAAACTAGTGGATTGCCACCACAACATCGCACCCCCAGTGAAATTTAAGGTAGCGACCCTCACCCACAACTCTTTCTGGATGCCAAACACACTGAAATAAGACTCACATCTGGCCTGCCACGCCTTTGGATTGGTTCCATCGAAAGGGGGAAAATCCATCTTAGGCAGCGACATTGAATGATACCCACCCCACACCCTTGGTGCTGGTTCTGAAGTGTGATGCAGAGAGAAATCAGAATCAGGGGAAGGAAGTGGTTTCGTACCCTTGTCCGAAGCTGGATGGGAGAAAAAATTTTCCCCACTGTCCATCCCCCGGTTCCATGATGCGACGCGGTGGCCATTAGGCCCGGGATCGAAGGTTGCGCGAAGAACAGGCGTCTCCTCCAGTAGCTTGGAGCAGCCCGGTGTGGGAAGCAAAGGAGGGAGGTCCGTCTTGCCCGACGCAGCCGATCCCTGCTCGACCTTCGGTAGATGAGAGCGCAGATCTTGTACTTCACCCACGAGCGACTTCGCCACCGTCTTCACCTCGGTGCGCAGGGTGGAGAACGCCGTCTCGATGTGCGGCAAGGAGGCCGCCATGACCTTCAACTCGCTGCGTAGCGCCTCAAACGCCACCTCCATCTTCGACAGCGCAGAGTTCACCGCCTGCACGTCCTCTTGCGGGACCGCGACCGTCTCCTCGATCGCCGGCTTCCACGTTTGCAGATCCTTCACCGCGGGCGCGATCTCTTCCACCTTCTTCAGGATCGACGTGTTGGTGGCGTTGACGTCCTTCAACATCGCCGCAATCGACTTGACTTGCTCTTCCGTGGCGGCGAACTTCTTCTGATCTCGGGTTTGGTAGATTGGCTTTTTGAGGTAAGCGGGAAGCGTGGCCAGGATTGAACCGCTCTGGTACCAAATGTCACGTTCCTAAGGGGTAATTGGTGGGGATTTAGATGGGATTTGGGATAGGGAGCAGGGAATTGGGGAAAAGATCAGCAAGAACAACAACTTGTGGGAGAAGGCAGATGTATTGTAGGAGAATAAGTCAGGGTTTACATATTTCACGCCACCCTCTTTATCTCTCTTGCTACTTAAGGACTCACGCCTCGGCTCGCAGGCCGGCTCACGCACGCCTACTTGGTCCACAATGCAGCTGGGTACTTGGAGTTGGGCTTCTTCCCTCTTGTGGGCCTTGCCGCCTTCTGTATTGGGCTTGGGTCGGTAGTGGTAGTATCAGGGGGCGTGACACGGTGGCGCTCGGGAGGCACGCGGCCGCGGAGCTCGCCAGGGAGCACGCGGCCGCGGAGCTCGCCAGGGAGCGCGCGGCCGCCGTGTTCGAGCTGGAGCTCGTCGTCGCCGGGGAGCTCAAGTACCACGGCGTTGCGTTGGGCAGTGCCGGCATAGAATTTTGTGTTGAATGCATCATCCAAACTCTCGGATTCGTCCATGCACTGCCTGAGTTTGCTACCCGTGCCGCCATGCGTCCCCGCGACGCCCACCCGTCAGGCACCGAGCCACTGTCGAGCACGTGTGACACAGCGTCGCCGGTGGGGGATGCGCGGATCCGCAGCCTGTCAGGATCATCAAAGACGCCGTCTCCGCGCACCGGCGCGCTCAGACCACGTACACCGGGGCGCGACGCCACCACAGCTCGCGCGCACGTCCGATCTCCGCGGCGATGGCCCCCAGCCGGCGGTTGGCCGGCCATCTCCCTCCCCCGTCCGCCTAAATGGCCCAGAGCGAGAGATTAGAGGAGGCCCGTTGCCAGCGACCTCGGGCGGGGAACGAGCTCCGCGGCCGCGTCAGGCTCCGCCATGCCGTCCTCTGAGTCTGCAGTCAACGGACCCAATCCACACCGCACGGCGCGGATCGGGCGGCTTTCATTGACCCGGGGGCGGTCGTTGTTTCGAATAGCGTCTGTCCGGACGTTATTCGAAATAGCGTCCACCCCAAGGGCCAGGGGCCGCGCGAGGTGCCACGCCACGCCATGGCTCGCCGGGGCGCCGCCGCTTTCCTGAAGTCCCGAACGTCTTCTCAGCCAGACGTAGCTGCGCTTCGGCCGTCGCTTGGTCCTCGCCGTGTCCGCAGGCGTTGGTCCGCACCGATGTCCGCCATACCACCTCCGCACGGCCCCGCTCGGCGGCGAGCTCCGCTTCCGGGGCGTCCCGTTCGACCGATGCTTCCTGGCGCCGTCGCAGGGCTGTCCGCGCGCGGAGTACGGAGGTGTACCTCGTGTCGTCGGCGGGCGAGAGCGCCGCCATGGCCGAGCTCGCCGGGGAGAGCGCGGCCGGCGTCGTGTTCGAGCTGGAGCTGATCGTCGTTGGCGAGTTCAGGTACCAGGCGCCGCCAAAGCGCGCCCTGTCGACGGCGCAGGCGCCGGCGGCGGCGTTCGCAAGGGTCAAGTTCATGTGCACTCAGCATTAGCAGGCAGCCAGGCAGGCATTTGGGTAGCTCGATGTAGCCTGAGAGCAAGCGGCGTCAGATCAATATGACCATCTCTCTCTCTGTCTCTCTGGAATGAAGGAAGGAATTACACTACACTGCACGTCGCAGCTCCTCGTGCTCGACACGTCGCGGATGGTTCTGGATCGGCTGGCTATATCAGCCGAGCACAGCCACAGCCACAGGCAGGCAGCTCTCCCTCTTTCCCCAACCCAAGTGACAGGCGAGGCGTCAAGGCTAGGTAGCGAGCTCCAAGATCCGTCGAGGAAGCCCCCGATCCGGCCACCAGTAAGTCCCCATTCCTTCGATCCAGCCCTGATCGATCGATCGATCGTCTGATGCATGCAGTCGATCATCTTGCGTTTCCATCGAAGTTAATTACTCGTTTTCGCAGAAAAGAAAATCTAAATACTACTAGCTAGTTTGCAACTAGCCCTATATAGTGCCCTGTTCTCCTGTCCTGTTCGATCATCCCCTTCATTTCTTGCAGACCGGCGCCGGGCAGCCATGGCCGAGAAGGTCATCAAGGTTCCGTTGCTGGTGACGACCTCCAAGGACTGCGACACCAAAAAGAAGAAGAAGAAGGTGGGTCGTTTCCCGTTGCAGCGCTCGATTGACGGCGTCTTGAGGTGGGCCCTTTTCGGCGCCTTCTGCATCGCCGGTGGCCTCTGCTACAGCGCTGCCGTCGACATCTTCACCGCCGACATGCCCAGCAGCAGCCCCAACATCCCCAGCAGCCGGTACATCTATAATTACTCCTTGACCACCTACCTAGATACTGATGATTTGCAAGTACTTGGCTGCTGCTTGAGTTGATGCATGAATTGATTTGATTATTCGCGATCGAGTAGGCCACGGCCTCGGGGACGGTCTACTCACACAGAGAGGCATGCACCGGAGCTTGTTTGGCTCAAGAGCTACGCTAACGAAGTTAGCAGTGTCAGCCGGCTGCTGCTCCTTCTCCTGCGGTGCCTCCTCCTTCGGCAGCTAATATTGCATAATTAGATGCAATGATAATATGATGCATACATGATTTAAATTATTTAACAGAACAGTCGTTTACACTATAAGTGCAGAAGATTAACTTTTATTATTAGTATTTCTATCATTGACTCTCCTCATTTAAGTTGATTACTTAGTTTAATTCAAGTAAATTAAGTGGTGAGATGAACTTCAGAAATTATCTTCGGTCCAGTGGCATTTTTCAAAGGATCAATACCACTGAAACTGATTTACTGTGAAGTTTGACAATTTATTGCCTTCTGCATTATTTATGACAATTTAAACATTGCAGAACACGATTTAAATCATAAGTAAATAATAAGACATTATATGACAGTATAAAAATGTTTTGTAAGTGTGTTAATAGTGGCTTAACAGACATGCAAAAATTCAGGATTTATTGAGTAACATTTGTGTGATTTTGACTTTTTGCTGGATAGATCTGAACACAAGGAGTCCAATAAAATTGGTTTTACATCTTTCTGAGGTGTATTCGATTTATTATGCATTTTACGAGTTTCTGACATTTTCTGGCAATTTACAGATATTTGAAAAAAGATTCAAAATGGCGCAACCAATCAGAACTGAGCCATAAAGATGGCTACAGAGCCGTGGCCGCACCGGATCTAGGCTCTCTACCCGCGCGGCCGCACCGGATCTTGCGTGGCCACACGGGATCTTGGTCGCGTGGTCCACGGTGTGGTGGCCGGCGCCGTCGCCGGAGAGCAGCGACGCGCTCGTCGGAAAGGAGTTTCCAACGGATTTTTGGCGCGCGACAAGCATGGGAAGGTAGAGCGCACGAAGGAGAGCTCACCTAGAGCGACAGAGTCGAGTGGGAGTGGCCTGAGAGGGTTCGGCGACAAGCGGCGGCGGGAGGAAGAAGACCGGCAACGTCGCGAAGGCGACGGAGAGGTTGAGGTGGGGCCGGATCTGCACGGGAAGCGTCATGGCGACATGGTGGAGCTCGGCACGGGCACAGTAGAGGTCGAGGAAGATGGGAAGGCAGTCGGCAACGTCGA
>LAPY01001985.1:56763-77861 GCA_000970635.1 Eragrostis tef | reverse complement strand
GGCCCCGCCCTCCTCAACCCTCGACCTCCTGAAGAAGTCCGTTGCCGACCAAGCGGCGGAGGAAGAGGAAGAGGAGGACGAGAAGAAGTCAGAAGGAGGAAACGAGAAATCTGGAGATGAGGCAAGCTCCGATGACGAGGAGGATGGCGAGATGGAGGAGGATGAGGATGGTGAGGATGAGGAGGAGGGGATGCAGGTCGCGCCAGGTTCCGTGGTGTCTGAGGACCGGTCGGTGACTTATGAAGAGCTGCGGGAACGACTTCATCGCCGCATTGCTGAGCTCCGTGGGAACAGGTGCACCAGGCCTGAGTTCTTAAACAAGCCCAAGAAGGAGAAGGGCAAGAAGCCAAAGGGGAAGAATGCTAAGAATGGAAAGGACGAAGGCAAGAAGCGGAAGCGTGCTGATGGTGCGGAAGATGATGGCAAGGGTGGAAAGAAGTCAAAGGAGGCTGAGGAGAAGCCAGATATCATGTATGCGAATGTGTTTGTTGACCCTAAGGACGCAAGGCGTAGGAAGAAGAGGAGAATTAAGAACAAGAAGAAAGCGCTGGAGGAGGCAAAGCGTATGCAGGAGGCGAAAAAAGATCCTGAGAAAGCAAACAAGATTGCATGGGATACAGCAAGAAGACGGGCTGCTGGGGAGAAGGTGCATGATGACCCTAAATTGATTAAGGAGAGCTTGAAGAAAGATCAAAAGCGGCAGCAGAAGCATGCCGCACAGTGGAAGGACAGGCAGAAGACCGTGGACAAGCAGAGGCAGGAGAAGCAGAAGACGAGGACGGAAAACATACGGGAGCGAGCACATCAGAAGAAGATGCGCAAGATTGAGAAGCGTGAGAAGAAGCTTATGCGCCCTGGGTTTGAAGGGCGCAAGGATGGTTATGTCAATGAGTAATACCAATGTTAAATGTCAGGAAAGGTGTTTTCCTATCTGTTTTGTTCTGCAGAGCTGTGCTGTGGGTACTCTTAATACATTGACTGTCCCTTCGTGTATGCTAAAGTGCCTAAATTATTAGCATAAACTTGTCAATTTTAGCAGGTCTGTTACTGAAGGTTCTGGGGGGTATTTATTCAGCTCTTTTGCCATTTGCCAAATCATTCCTTGTTCATTCTGTTACAAGCTTGATGGTCTAAGAATGCTAACATGTACTTCTGTGGATGCCTCTTCTTTGTTGCAGTAGATTGAGAGATGGTATAATATTTTGCTTTCAAAATTTTGCTTCCGATATGCAGCTTACCTTTGTGTATGGTGACTTATTTCATAAAATTCTCCATCTTTTTGGGACATGGGTAAATCAAGATTGTGATATTGATGCGTGTAATGAAAGTTGGTTATCTAGGAACCCCCTTATATTTCCTGAACTTTACTGTAATATTAATGCATCTTTCATCAACCCATGTGGCTACTTCACGATATTGTGTGAGATTCGGAAGTTACTTTCTGAATTGCTATTTATATTGCACTCTGCTGATATTATTTATCTGACTGATTAAACATTATGTTCTGATACTTTCTTAATCTTTTATGTGCTGTAGGTCGGTGCTTGCAGTTTGAATAAAATTTGTGCATGAGATTTTCCATTATTGCTGTTATGTAAAAGTATCTGTGGGTTGCAGCATTCTGTTGTAATATCTTGGGAAGATGATGTAGAATTTAATCACACAATTAGACCCTTCATCGTCCATGGTTTTGAGCATACTTAATTACTTAACTTAGAAGAAGACCAAAAACCAAGCAGATTTTGCAATACTGAAGTACCTGTTGATGATATCTGATTATTTACTCAAGCCCTGTTTCAAATTATTCACTTAGTCTGTTAGTCATATGCTTTCTTGTTGTTGACTGTATTTGTTATTAGTCATCCAAATGGCACATCTTTCCTCAAAGGTATGAACCAATATAAACTAGCTGAGGTGCCTGATCTGATCCCATACGTTCTAAAATTGGGAGATCAAATTTCAAATTGTGTAGGAGTAAGGAACTCTTTTTTTTTTTTGGTATCTGAACTTTTTTTTGAGAGACGAGTTATCCAAAACTCTTCTATGATGGTTCTAAATTTGACCTTCAAGTAATGCCACTAGATTTTTTATGGAACTATTATGCCGAGATATATTTGAAGATTTTAATACGCAGCCAAGAATCTGGTCCAATGGAATGCGTTGTTTTCCCTCTGTTTAGATGCTAACCAGTGCCCAGTGGTTGATTATTTATTTGTAACTTCAAATCCAGTAAACAAGTATAGTGCATGGACAAAGTTACATGCTGAGAGTTTGTCATCTCGTTTGACACTAAAGTTACTGCAGCTGTCTCAACAATATGCTTCTAAAATGACACTTCATGTTCTTCTTCATCAGATCATATAAATCTGATTTTTATCAGTTTATCACTTTTCAAGAAGGTTGGTCAAACTCAATTCTCCGTGATGTGTTTACTTTCTCGTCTTTTCAATGGGATGTTATGTTTATGTCTCATGGTATTTCTTTCTGAAAGATTTATTCAAACTGATGAACTCCCAATCTGTGGAGGGAATTAACAAAAATACTGATAAGACTCATTCTAGTCCTTTGAATTCTAGCTAGGTGATAAAACAACTGTTGTATATTTTCTTCATAGATTCACATGCACCTGAAGGCCACGAATGACTGAAGTTGCTGTAACATTCATTTTTGACTGCCCATTCATATGTTGTTTGCTTATGTCAACTTGGTAAGCAGACAAAAGTGATGAAAATAAGGAACAAGTTGCTTTTGAATATAATATTTTATCAGTTTAAATGGATATATAACATAATATTTGGACCCTGAGTAAGTTTTTGCATTGCTTTCACTTTGGTGAAACTGTTAGAAGATTAAGAAATTGTAGAAACAGGATTCATATATTAGGACATTTTTAGATATGCCATTTCAATGACAAGCTTTCCACTCATTAGATATAAATACACAATGTTCACCTGGATACTACAATTGTTATACCAACACCAACCAACATAAACATTATTGTAGCGTAGCAGTTTCTGCAAACTTTAATTAACACTTCCAAAATATGAAAAGTTGTTGCATATATCTCCTGAACAGTCAATATTATCAAGGACAAAAAAAAGTCCTTTAGAATTCAGCCACCATTCCACACATTATAGATATGCCAGTTCCACAATATTATATGTCGGTTGACATGCCAAAACATCATGTACTGAAACTTTCATCGTGACATTATGATGTTTTGTTTTCTTTTAGAATACTATTCCACTCAGATGTATCAGGAAGAAGCTATGTTTTCAGTTTTGGAGTGGTTCTGTTAGAAACTGTAACTGGAAGAGAACCTCTTGATTTGCAACGTCCTCGTGATGAATGGAGCTTATTGTTGAGTGGGTAGGATCTCATTGCGCCCCAAACATTCATTGATCTTAACAACACTTCTTTCGTCTTGGAGTTAAATTTTACTTCTGTTTGGAAGATTTCACTACTTTATCCAATCTTAGATCACTAATTGGTCTGAGAACCCTAACCCAGTACTTATACGTATTCAAATAGTCAATTACAGATTTGTTTTTCGTGGTTGGCAAAATATTTTCTTGATAATCACAATAGTTGTTCTGGCAAGAAAATGAAATATTGCTGCTTCAGGAGGAACCCAATGTTCGCACATCCAATCTTTTTTTTTTTTGGAAACCCGCACATCCAATCATACCTCGATATATGTCATACAGGCAAAAGCTTACATAAGGGAGTACAAGATCGAAGAGATTATGGAGCCTGGCATAAAACGGACACTGTTCGGAGGCCATGAGAGTGCTTGAGGTTGCATCAGTATTCAATATGTACCAAGCCCTTCTCAACCTTTTGACCAAGCATGGTAGATGTTCTCCGAGAGCTGGAGGATGCTCTGATCATTGAGAACAATGCTTCCGAGTACACGAGGCCCATCGAAAGCACTGCACCACTTGTCTCCAATCTCTATGTATCCTTGGATAGGAAGATGTCTGTGTCAGGTTCAGCGCGAAACAATACAATGTGACCAAGGGAAATTTGCAAAAGATGCCCTCACTTCGAAGGTAACAAGACATGCATTGTGATCTTGCGATGGGTGCCCTCTAGGATGTGATCCTTGTTGAAGACACATCAGAGTTTGACACGAGCCATGAACAGCTGAGAAGGGCATGGAGGGGTCATGGGGGTCATGTTACCCATTCAGTACCATATACAGATCCAGTGATCAGAGCAGAAGTCAACTGACACTTGCAGTCGTAAATGCTTTCCGAAGCCAGAAGACTAGTTTTGCCAGTAGAATTTTCATTTGATTCAGTCACCTAAAAGCAGATGAAAATATTGATGCACAACTATTCTTTGGACCATAAAGCATTTGATATGCTCGTTGAGATAGCATCATTTCATTACTTCAACTATTTGCTATCTTAAGAAAACACAGTACTCTACTTGTAACTTAATTGTGGCATGTAATTATTGTTGTTGAATTTGTTTATGTTTAATTCTTTTTTTTTCTTTTTTTCTACCTTTTTTTTCTCTTGTTCCTGCGTAAACAGAAATAGTATATGATCAACACCGGGGGTTAACTTTTACTTAAAGTATTCATGACCTGGAAACGAGTAACTATGCTATAGAAGGACCCAACCGAAGGCATGACGTGTAAACCAAAAGGTAGCCCACCAAATGATTTTGTTTTGCAACATACACCAAAGTAGGTCAAAAAAAGAAAGAATGACTATCCCAAAAAGGAAAAGAAAAAATAAAGAAAGAAAGACGAAAGAATGACCTAAGTTAACGCGCCTACTGTTTGGTAAAGAAAAAAAAACTAAGCATAAAGATTTTTGCAACCATACTCGGAACACATGTAACATGGCTTCACAGGCACAGAGCTACAAATTTAGTTCAGGTATGTTTGTTGTATCGGCACACTGTTATACTTTGTCCAGGTACCCCACATAGTACATGTAATCAAAAGTACTGAGTATAACTCCACGTAAAGTTTTATCTGGAAACCTCAAAGAAAAAGGAGAATGCTTCATCATAGGCTTCCAAACAAGAAGCGCATGATGCTATCATAAAAGACTTGATAAGACATTTGAAGCAGCAGTGATGCAATCCATCACATCTTTGCAGCTCAGAGATCATCTGTTCATGATAAATATCAAAATCGAAGATATAGGTAAAAGCCAAGCACAAAACTGTGGGTGAGTTGAAGACTGAGCTGTATATGCCTCATCCATTCATTTCTCAATCAAAAAGCAATGTTTGAACAGGTAGTACCCAGCATTTCGTGTTGCATTCTGACCCTAAGATCACCTTATTCTCTTCACCAATGGCCAATCCTTGCAATAATCCAAGATGTCGCTGATATGGGTACACCTTATTCATTTTCATGAAATCTAAGGTATGCCAAACAACTCATGAGTTCCTTTATCAGTAGGCTTGTCTGCCCCAAACAAGTCAGGGCTCATTTTATCACTGGATTTATCCGAGGGGCTGCTGTTTACCACTTGGTATGGAGGATTACTCGTGCGCCATTCATTGACATCCATGAGCGGATCAGTGAAATGAGAAGTACTTCCTTCGCCATCAGAAGAAAATGGCAGTGCAACATCAGCTGATCGTCGTGGTCGCCGAACAGGTCTCCTGCTTCTGCTTGAAGATGGAAAATTTGCTTCCCTTCCCTTCTGTTTGGTCCCTAGAAAACCACATGCAATAGCTTCCAGAGCTCGGGCTGTTGGTGGGCGGCTTCTGCTACTATGCCTTCTTGAGGCATCCATGTCTGGAAGGCGGTCAGCCATCTCCTGGGTTTCTGAAGAACGTAGAGGCTTGTCCATGGTTTGGATGCTCCTGTCAGATGGAGGAACACTGTAGCTCGCAGCTGATTCATATTCAGAAGGCATTTGTGGGACATTCAGATCAATGACATGCTTGTTTTGGCGTTTTTCTTTGTAAACCGCTGTTTCATCTTTAGGGGGCACATTGTGAAGCTTGTTATTCACATTGAAGTTAATATTAGTTGAACTTGGAATTGTGCTCCATACAAAATTGTTAGCCCCTCCACTTGCTTCATTTGCTGACACATCAGGTTGCAGTGGCTCGTCAGCTTGCTTCCAGTAATGGTTTTTACTGGCAGCAGCTTTTTCAGTCTTACAGGAAACTAACCTTCTTCTCTTTGACAAAGGTACCAGGAAAACTTGGGACTCCGCATTTATCCTACGATCAAACTGAAAGCTTATTTCAGGGGAAGTACTACTAGCATGAACCCCTTGAACATCAACAGGAAGAATAGTTGTGGCTGAGGAGCACACATTATTCATTGTGCTATGACCTTGATCAAATGAAACATGACCATTGATCAATGCTGATGTGCCTGAAAAAACAGAATTCTGAAGTGCATTATGATCCATCTTATCAGTTGCCGAGGGCTTGTGTCTTTTCTCTTCGTTAACATAATTTACATCAGTTGTGCTGCGACCAACATGTATATGTTCATAAGGCGGAGAGCTGTCATCAGAATCTGAGTGCCCCTCTGAGCTGTCACTCTCTGAATCTCCTGAGTGTGGCGAGGACATGTAACCATGACTGGAATCCGTTGGTAGATTTCTTAGTGACCTCACCTGACAAGGTTCTTCCCCTTGAACAAGACTAGTATCCACAACAGTAAACTTCATTAGCTCTGGGGAACACCCAGGCTCACTGGACCGGCTAGAGCAAGGAGGTTTCTTGTCAGAAAATGTGTTTTTGTCAGGTTCAGAATCTTGGATCCATCCATTTCCAAACTTAACATCACTTCCATTATTACCACCCACAACTCCACACTCAAGCAGCCTTGGTTCAGATGCAACCTTGCTCAAGACATCGCTAACAGAATCAAAATAATGATTTCCTTTGACAAGTCTCTTTTTAGAAAACTTCCTTACACCTGGAATGAGAAATACTATAGCATGCTTTCCATTAGGCTGCTCCGAGTGCCAGCCTTTTGCAAGCAAGCGAGGCCAGACACCCTCCCAGAATAGATCATTGGATCTGGCCTTGCTTAATCTGAAATCACCAGTCAGAAACTTTATGATATCTCCAGATGAAAGCTTTGAGCAAGCCTTGCCAATGGGAATTTCTGGGCGGGTCGAGATACCATGATTTCTGCTAGGATCTAATGCAAATCCAGTCAAGTCATATTTTCCCTTGCCAATTCCAACTGCTTCTACAAGAACTTGAGCACCAACTGTGGACCTTAGTGTCAAAATAAAATGCTCAAAACTAGTTGTTCCCTCATTGAATAGTTTAAAGACCTGCAGAAGACCATATATAAATGTCATCCTCTAGAGAAAACTGATGGAGTCACATCAGTGCAATGAAATGCCAGATAAAAATTCAGAGGCTTCTTAAAGCAGAACATTAAGATACCATGTGCCAGAACAATGGCACATGTCTTTAACATTCAAATGTCTTTTGGAAAGCAGAAGCAAGTAGTTCATAGTTACAATGGATTTAACAAACGCCACTTATTACTACCCATACTTTCAATATGTGCTACACGAAAGCAAATAAATATTGTTGCAATGCTGATGAAAACTCTTCTCGAAGTGTCATTAAGACATTAGATAATGAAAGGATGGGAGTTATCCAACTAATTGAACAAAAAAATTATTGATACTGCTTCCAAAAATAATAAGGAAAAAAAAGGAGGAAAAGAAAAGACGGCATACCTCCAGTAAAGGAGCTTCAACTTCCCTTGGTACACCAGCAAGCAAACGTGACAACAATTCCTGCTGCCTTGGACCAGAAAATATACGCAACCCAAGTATACACCTCCTGCTTCTTGCTTTTCTACACGCAGTCCATCGTTTGTATGCATCAGACCTGAAAAATTCTCCATAGTAGTAAGATAGAACTTCTCCCATTGTCTTATTTTCTGTAAATTTTGTCACCTGAACAAGATTTTTGCCGAAAATGTAGAGACCAAGGAGAAAAGTCTGTGCCTCTTCTTCAGTCCAGGAGAATTTTGGCATCCCAGGCAATGGAATATAATCATTGAATTCCCTCTTGGCACAAGAACAACCTAAAAACTTATTTTCCTGTAAGCAGTGGATATCTTGTCCAGCAGATCCTGGTAGTTTGTCACCTTGCTCAACATCTTCATCTTTACAAACTAGACACTCTGAACAAATACTGTGCTGGTACAAATTTCCTGGAACATTCCCACCGCCGTGGATGGCACCTTCATCTTGTGAAGGACAAGAATTGCGTCCTGAAAACCCCCTTTGCTTTTCTTTCATATGTTTGCTTGTATTTTGGGTCCATGTGACTGGAATATCCAATCCTACTCCCACAGGGTACTCAAAACCGAACTTTGTGCCATCATGAGCTGGAAATGACCTTTGTTCCAACTGTTCCTCTTCGGTTAATAGAACCGGAACTTCCACCTGGTACTCTTCCCCTACACGAGGGTATACCCGTGTGTCTTCATTGACCTCCTCTGGACATAAAGGTTCCAGAAAACGAGGTTGGTCAACAAGCATATCCATGGCAGGCTCTTCATCATCCTTGATTTCAATGGGATCCATCTGCACAAAAGTAATATGGCACAAGATTGGACTCCATGATGGTAAACGTGTACCTGATCAACTGAACATAATATGTGGACACATATATTTACCTGATAATCTTCTTCCCTTTCAATAGAATCCATCTGTAAAAAAAAATACAGGAACTGGATCATGTTAGACCATCATTTCATAGAAAACTCTATACAAATATCATCTGAAGAGGAAAATGCAACCCTAGGAAAAGTCAGCAATGCACAAAGTATAAAGATAAGATGCAGTCGTACTGTGAAGGCCTATGAGTGTATGACATTGGCTTTTGCCAGACAATATTCCAGAGGACACCTGATGCCTCAATATACTCAGATTACACTGATTACTCAACAAGAAAAGTGCAAGATAACTCGCGCCACTTAACATCAATTTATTCAGAGCCGTGGTAGAGGAGAGATCCCCCTCCCTTCTCCACCGAGAGCTCCGCCCCCCAGGTCGCCAGGAAGAGCTGCCCGGCATTGTTATCGTCGCTGCCTGCCGCTTTTGAGTGATGAAAATTTCCCTCCCCATACCATCCCCATCCTCATTCCCGATTGAGAAGAAATCACCCCGTCCCGTCCCCCTCCCCGCCCCCGCGCAGGGATCAACCCATACCCGCTACATCCAGACTAAATGTCAACTAAAAAGGCAAGAAGCATTGGAGGATTGGAGAGCAGAGCTCGGCTGTCACCTTCCGTCGAAGCTGGAGAAGGAGGAAGAGGATTCCGGCCGCCCTTGCTGCCGTGCGCTGGCAGCGCGAGACCGAGCCACAGCTAGGTGACTGGCTCCGCCGTCCTTGCTGCGCCGCTCCTGGGATCTGAGTTTGTGTGACGGCGGGGTAGAAGGAGGAGAGCCAGTCTGCGTTGTTTCCTGTATCATAAAATGAACTTTTTCAACAAAAGAAATTCTTATTTGTAAGTGGTACTTATACTTTTCTCTTAAACGCCATAAAAAAACTAACTTCCTTTATATGCCACTGGTTTAATTTCCGTATCTATTCGCTGCCATGTCTCGTCGTCGTTCGTCAACTCATTCTGGTTGCCTTTACCTGATGCGATTGTATCTATCGTTCGTGGTCACATAATGCAACACACGAGAAACAACTGCCTACCCAATCTCCATGCAAGAGTCGTCGCGTGAACTGGTTCTATGGAACAAACGCGTGGCGAGCACAGACAAATGACGTGTGGTGGCTTGGCCGATTGAACATACAGATTGCCTTCGCATGGTGCGGATGTGGACCCGCCAGTGCCTATACTCGTCATGATACGGCTACCATAAAATCTACATATTAGGAACATCTAATTCATGTTGCAATCAACAAAGGTACACTCCGAAGAGCTCTTGGAGGACATGAGAGATCCCCCTCCCATCTCCTCCAAGAGCTCCGCCCCAAGGTCACCAGAAACAACTCCTTCATTTGTCCATTTTTAAGTGAAAATTACCCTCTCTATCCCGTCCCATCCCCGATTGAGAAGAAATCTTTCCATCCCTATCCCTGCGCACAGGAATCAACCCAGCCCCTCTACATCTAGCTTAAATATCAACTAAAAGAGAAGAAGTATTAGAGGATTGGAGAGGATAGCTCAGCTCTCACCTTTCTTTGAAGCTAGATAAGGAGGAAGAGGGTTCCAGCCGCACCTGCTTGCACTGGCCACACGAGAACGAGCCACCGCTAGGTGATTGGATCCGTCATCTTTGTTGCTCCACTCTTGGGATCTGAGTCTGCGTGATGGTGGAGTGAGAGGAGGAGAGTTGGTTGTGTTGTTTCCTGTAACAAAAATGAATACTTTTTCAACGAGAGAATTTCTTATTTATATTTGGAAACTTTTATTTGTTCCCCTTAAATGCCATTGAAAAAAAATAAACTTTCTTTATATGTCACTAGATTAATTTTTGTATCCCTTCATTGTCATTCTCGTGTCTTGTCATGGTTCGTTGGCACGCCAATGCGTTCCGGCTGCCCTGATCTGATGTAGTTGCAATAGTCTTTCAGTGGTCCCATAAGCAGCACCACATACATATGCTACGCACGAGAAGCAACTGGCCACCCTAACCTCCATGCAAGATCCTTGTGATTTGATCCTACGATAGACGAAGCATACGCGCGGCGAGCACTTACAACTGACGTGTGGTGGCTTGGCCGACTGGGCATGTGGATTGCCTGCGCATGATGCGTATGCGCCTGCTTCTATGCTCGCTATGGTGTGGCTGCATAAGATTTGCATACTCAAAGCATCCGATTCATGTTACAGTCAACACAGGCATGCTCCTCCGAAGAGCTCTCGGAGGAGAGGACTGAGAGTTCTGCCCCCAAGGTCGCTAGGAATAGCTACCCGATATTGCTGTCGCCGTTGCAATCTATTTTCAAGTGATGAAAATTTCCCTCCCCATCCCATCCCATCATCCTCGATCGAGAAGAAATTTCCCCGTCCCCCCACCCCTGCGCACAGGGATCAACCCATCCCCGCTACATCTAACCTACAATTTCAACTAAAAAGGGAAGAAGGATTAGATGATTAGGTAGGAGAGCTCAGCTCTCACCTTCCGTCGAAGCTAGAGAAGGAGGAAGAGGGTTCCGACCGTGCTTGTTGCCGTCCGCTGGCCGCGAGAACGAGCCACCGCTAGGTGATTGGATCCGCCATCCTTGTTGTGCCGCTTCTGGGATCTGAGTTTGGGTGATGGTGGGGTAGAAGGAGGATAGTTGGCTGTGTTGTTTCCTGTAACAAAAAAGAGTACTTTTTCAATGAGAGGCCTTCTTATTTGTAACTGAAATTTATACTTTTTTTTCACAAACGTCATTGGAATCAAATTCCTTTATATGCCACTAGTTAATTTTCATATCCTTTCGTTGCCATTTTCGTGTATCATCGTTGTTCATCGGCACACCACCGCGTTCCGGCTGCCCCTTGCCCTAACACCGTTGTATTCACATTTCGGTTGTCCCAGAGGCAGCACCACAAACAAATGTTGTTGCATTTGCCGTTCAGTGGTCCCAGAGGCAGCACCACATACAAATGCAGCGTGCGAGAAGCAGCTGCCCACCCAACCCCCATGCAAGAGCCACGAGAACTAGTCCTGCGATAGATGGAACAAAAGCGAGATGAGCTGCCATCCGGTCGATAGCATCGCACGCGTAGTAGCTTGGTTGGTTGGGCATGTGGATTGCCTGTGCATGTTGCTGACGCGACTCGTGTGCGCCTATGTTCTCCACGGTGCGGCTGCCATATGATTTGCATACTTAGAGCATCAATTCATGTTGCAGTCAACAAAGGCAGGCTCCGGCCTACTAACCGCCTGATTGGTCTCGTCGGGTGGACTCTCGATCTGGATGGATTTGATCGATCTCTGGCTTCCTATCGACGTACCAGTGCCACGAACAACTACCAAGATGTATCAATGTGCACAAAGGAAACATGATGTTACACATAATGTAGAAAGTTTGGTCCGTCGTTGTTTATAGAGCCGGCCAATAAGAATGTTCAACTTTATGTCTATATATTTTTTTTGCAATTACACGGTACAACTCAGACACTCACAATACACGCACATACGCAAACCCTACCTCTATGAGCATCTTCGAAGATTGAGCAGGCAAATTTTCCAAATTGTTGAAGTCACCACTGGCACTTCGCTGTCGACGGTCACGTCGTCTACTACTGAAAGCACAACGTCGCTGAATTCTATAAAATTCGCTCTCGCCGGGTCTATATTTATGTCTATATTTGAAAGGGGGAGACATTAGATGAACCGACGCCGAGATAAAGAAAAGATATACTCCATACAACTTGTGTTGAACCTTTACAAGGGGAAAAATAAATAGATCTTCGATCTATTTATTAATACATACTGCAATGAAGTTTTCTGGAATAGTACATACGAGCAGAGTGAGAACACCTTGAAGCCCCTTGGATGCATTGGTATGTAAACCTTGTTTGAGGCCCTTTGAACGAGTAACATTGCTTTAGCAAACCCTAAGGTTGATGTTTCCTAGAACTCATGCTTTTGCGTCTCATACGAATCTGTCATTTTTTTAATCCACCTTTCCAAATCAAGTTGATGGCTATTTGTAATTAATTGATTACGATTGTGATACCCACCAAGAAGGGACAGGGAGCCTTTGGCCTATCTGTCAGTGCTACCGGTTAGTAGACCATACATGCAACCAGTGACTAGACCAACTGAAGAATGTACATGGCCATAATGATGTGGTCCTTAGCGTGTAAGGCCAGTGGGAGATCTTCAATGGAAAGGTGCCTAATTGTAAATTTCTTCATCTTCATTGGATCTGATTGATCTTGATATAGAAGATACTTCATGTGGTGTAATCGTGCAGCCGTTACAACGTGAATTTCTAACCTTTTGTGTGATTATGATCTGACTACCTGGTTGATAAACATCACAAAACAATTTTGCGATGATTTAATAATCCATTTTTTAAAAATTACTACTTTTGTATATTATTAAGTCTACTACTAGGGATAATTAGTCACCTAGTTTGATATTGCATAACTTAAGGTAAACACAAAGTAAACATAAAAGGCAAAGCTTTGTGGTTTTGACAAAGACTTTGATAAAACATAACATTAAATTGAACTCTGATAAAGGAAAATATTTTGACCCCTATTGGATCATCGACACATGAATGAAGGAACCTAGCCAAATGATTATACAAGTAATTTTGATTTCTATAGAGAGCCGGAAGCGAAACATTTCTAGAGAGATACCGGAAGCGAAAGATTTCATAGAAAAACCAAAATCAGTTTTGAAGGGCATGTAGAGAAAAAAAAATATGCATTGTTTGCGAAAAGAAACCAAAACCATTGTTAAAGATGAAACCATTTCTATAACTCTATATAAGTTAATTTATATTGATATAAACGATCTATGTTATTTGAAAGAACCGCACTTTATTATTTTAAATGAAAGTCTGATGTACAAACAACACAGACGGATTTAACAAACCGTGCCTACATGTTACATCACCAAGGGCACTTCCGGCTAGACGGTGTGCACTTCTGACGAGCAACCAAGCACAAATCGAAATCTGCTGTCGCGAAATCTGATCCTAATTTCCTGATCCGAATATAAAATCTTACAGTATATATATCATGAAAAAGAAAAAGAAAAACTTATACCACAAATCGATGGTCGACGGTTTCCAGTCGTCCCGTCTCGTCCTCTCTCACAACCCACAGGCAGGTGAGCCCAACCCGACAGCCCTTAGATCTGACCGCTGTCCTCACGCCGCCGCGGGGCCCATCTTCCCCGTCCCCCGCTCGCGGACCTCACCAACCCCCCCCCCCCCCGCCACGACGCACGTTTCCTGCACCGCGCCCACCGAGCCGAAGGCCACGGTCACGTTTGTCACGTTCGCGAGCACCCGACCCGAGGGCCGAGGCGAGTCCGTGGACCGGGTTTACCAGGCGCCAGCGGCGACCTTTCCGCGCGCCGACCTCCCGTACCGCGACGGAGATGCAACCGTGGCTTTCGGCGCCGAATCTCCCGTCCACCACCTGCGGCCACCGAGGCAGGGTGGGGGACGGGCGAGCGGCAGCCACCCCCACTGCTACCCGACCCCACCGCGACGCTAGCGGTCAGCACCGTGCACCGGCACCCGCCTGTTTGAATCCGTGCGGGCCCCACCAGCAGTAAGTTCTCCCGAATAAACTAAGAACCAAATGCCCTCCTACACACCAAAACCGCATGAATGACATATGGGCCCCGTATGTATGAGGGCCTACATTCCAGTGAAATGAAGAGACAAGGTGCTGGAATTGGCCGGACGTGGTGCCCGAGGAATAAGACAATTTAACTCCACCACACCACCACCAGTAAACTGCGAGTCCTCCTCCTCGGCTCCTCCTCCTAGCTGTGTGTGTGTGTCTCTCTCTCTCTCTCTCTCTCCTCCCACTGCCGTTCCCCCGAAGCAGCTCCCGGTTCTCTTCTCCGGCGAGAGGTCCGCCGGCGCCGGCCACCGTCGCGGGGAAGGGGCGAGCAGGAGCACGATCCAGCTTGATTCGATTGGATTCGGACCAGATCGTCGCGTCGAAGCAGGTGAATACTGCTCATTTATTGCTTTCCTTTCTCGCGTCGATCCGGCTTTCGGATCGGGGATTGCTTCCCAGCGCTGTATGGGTTGGATTGGATAGCTTGATTTCTTTCCGGCGCTATCTGGGAGCGCCGATTCGATGAGCTGGTCGCTCCTTGGCTTTTCCATTTTCTCGCCTTCCTTATTTGACGAGTTCGTGATCTAGTTTCGTATCTCCTCGCGGTGCTGAATCCAACTAAGCCCTCCTCGCCGTGTTTCCGTGTTTGCAGATGCGCTGAAGCTGAGATTAAGCCATGGGCGATCTTGCTGATCTCGCTTGCGCCACGGAGGGTCCGCGGCTCGCCGGCGCCGGCCTGCGGGACAGGCTGGCGGCGCTGCTGGAGCTTGCGGCGGCGGACGACGTCGCTGGGTTCCGGGAGGCGCTCGATGGGGGAGGCGAAGAGGAGGCGACGGAGCTTGCTGACGGGGTGGGCCTCTGGTACGGCCGGAGCAAGGCGTACGAGCCGCGCACGCCGCTGATGGTGGCCGCGACGTACGGCGTCAACCGCCGCCCCGGCGTCGACGGCGCCACAGCGCTGCACTGCGCCGCCTCCGGCGGCTCCCGGAACGCCATCGCCGTTGTTAAGCTGCTTCTGGCTGCCGGTGCCGACCCAGTCACCCCCGACTCTGCCGGCCGCTTCCCTGCCGACGTCATCTTGGCTCCTCCTGGTTCGCCGGACGCTCTGGGCGATCTGGAGATGCTCCTTGGCCGCCGCCGAGGGCTCACCGTTGCGACTTCGGTGCCATCAGGCTCGTCTTCTCCGCCGCTCTCGTCCTCGCCCGATGAGGGCAACGGATCACCATCCTCGCGGTCGTCTTCTCTGTCTCCAATCACGGTTGACCGTGGTAGGAAGGAGTATCCGGTGGATCCGACGCTGCCTGACATCAAGAGCAGCGTGTATGCCTCCGACGAGTTCCGCATGTATGCGTTCAAGGTGCGCCCCTGCTCCAGGGCCTACTCACATGACTGGACTGAGTGCCCGTTTGTCCACCCTGGTGAGAATGCTCGCCGCCGTGACCCTCGCAAGCACCCGTACACTGCTGTGCCTTGCCCCAACTTCCGTCGGCCTGGTGGCTGCCCCAGCGGTGACAGTTGTGAGTTCTCCCATGGTGTATTTGAGAGCTGGCTCCACCCGTCGCAGTACCGCACTAGGCTCTGTAAGGAGTAAGGAAGGAGCAGCTTGCGCCCGCCGCATCTGCTTCTTTGCCCATGATGAAGATGAGCTCCGCCATGTGCCTCACAATAGCGGTGCAGGTCTGCTGTCTCCCCGTGCCACTTCATCTATTGATATGACTGCAGCAGCTGCTCTTGGGCTTCTTACTGGATCTCCTACCAGGCACTTCGTGCCACCACCCGGATCACCATCTTCTGCAAACAATGGTGGAGGTGCTGCTGCTCATTGGCTCCAGGGTAGCAGGCTGCGTTCGTCTTTCAATGCAAGGGATGCACAGGTTGATGACCTTGGTGCGCTCCTGGAATGGGAATCACAGTACCTTGGGGCTCTCAGTCTCCCGCAAAGCAGCCGATCCCAGCAGCGTCTGTCCACTGGTCTGAGCATCAGGCCAACAGCTATTACTCCATCTAGCCTTGAAGAAATGTATGCTTCAGACATGGCAATGTCGCCAAGGTTCGCTAATGACCAAGGTCACTCGGTCTACTCACCAGCGCACAAATCAGCTATCCTGAACAAGCTTCATCAACAGAAGGGCCTCCTTTCACCTGTTAATACCAACAGGATGTACTCTCCAAGGAGCCTCGATCCATCAGCACTTATCCATTCTCCATTTGGTGGCATGTCTCCTCGGTCCCCTCGGACCATGGAGCCAACATCACCCTTGAGTGCCCGTGTTGGATCTAGTGTCACACAACGTGACATGTTTGATCAATTCTCTTCCCTGAACAGGCATCAGGTGCCATCGGTGGGTTCGCCGTGCAATTCACTGGGGTGTTGATGATGAGGAGATGGTTCGCTTGAGGCGACCTGTGCAGTCTGGCGTTGCAGAAGAGGAGCCAGATGTGTCCTGGGTGCAATCACTGGTTAACCATTCTGAGCTGAATGGCATGGCTTCTCGATCATTGAATAGGCCTGATCTGAGCAATCAGGCTGACTTATTGGATCAGACGGTAATTGCTTCTTGGCTCGATCATATGCACTTGGAACCGAAGTGAGAGTCAAGGGAGGCCTTTTACTCCCAGGATTGATGGAACCATCGTTTTGCTGGGTTAGTTTCCAAAGAATAGCTATTGCTCTTAGTAAATAATTACATTCTTTTGAATTCTTAAAATTTTTGTTCGCAAAGTCAGAAGGTCGTCTTCAGCAAAGCATTGGGTCACAGATTGGTAGCTGAAAGCAGCTCTTGAGAATTGGTAAACAGCCTCTGTACTTTTGAGGTCCTAACTAGTATTCTTTTGATTAGTTCGGGTGAGGAAAAATTCATATGTTCCACCATGAGTAATTGTGTTCATGGTCTCTTGTAACAAGAGGGATTATAGTTGTTATTTTCCATTTATAAATGAATGATTCCGTTCCAGTTAATTTGTTCCTTGAATACAGTTTTCCTTCTATTTCTTTGTTCATGTGTGATTGATCTTATGAATATGGTTGGGAAAAGGCACCTAATGAGAATATTCTGTGTTCCTGCTGTTTGTTGTTACTTGTTAGCTACACAGAGCTTCTTCTTTTTTCTTTTATTTTTATAACAATGCTGACTGGATATGAAAACCAAATGCCTTCAACAGTTCTGAAGAATACCACAAACTGTTGAGCAGTTATCTTCTTGTGGGAAATATCTGTCGTAATATTTTGTCATGAGCAAACTCGCAGTTCATAAATGCTTGTGGAAAGTGAAATTATACTCTTTGGATTATGATGCTGTATCCCCAATTCTCGGCCTAATAATCTGCCACATGGATTTGAGTTGAACTGTTCGACACAAATCCCACATACATTTTTATATAGGTGTATTCTAAACAGGAGGTGACTCAACTACAGTAAGGTGGTGTAACCCCTTTTTTTATATGAAAAATGTGGTGTAGCCTTACGTAGGGATAGGGATTATGCATTTTTTTTTTTTGGTTCTGCTGAGCAAAATGTTTGGTCGGCAGATGAGGAAGGCAGCCGCCCTCCTAACAGAAAGGTGAGCGCGGTTTCAGTCAAGAGCAGCGCGTCATTCTGGCCCAAAGCAAGTTCAACAACCTTCACGTGCCAGTGTTTCAGCAAATTCAAGATTGGGACTTGCTATGATCATCCATGTCTTTGTTGTCGCAAAAAATTCACATTTGCCGGTCCACTACGTATAGGTGCATATTTCCTATCCTTGCATATAAATGCATAATCCCTATCCCTACGTATAAACAAATAATTCCTATCAACCTCCAATTTTTAATACCGGTTTGATTTAGCAAGCAAAGTGTCTTAAAATCAATAGTAATACTGAACTGCATTCTAAACTTGCTCCCTGGTCGATCATACTTATTTCCAGCACGATAGCAACATATGAGATTGCAATCCAGTGAAAATGATTTCCTACGTACAACTTATCATTTGAACTATAATGAAAACAGCAAATGTATAGAAATGCAGGAATAGAAAGTCTACTGTTTGAGGCAAGATTCGAATTGCTTAACCAAGATTTGCAGATGCAATCTAAATTAAAAGGAAAAAAAAACAGGTTACGTATGGGACAGCATCTCATATCCAACATTTTTATACAGAAGGACAAACCATTCCGAACAAACAGGTTTAGGTATGGACAATGGATACTACTACCTTCATTTTTATTTGTATGACGTGTAGGACAATTGAGTTCACAATAGACACTAGTTTTAGTGCAAATCTTGTCCTAAACGTCATATAAATAAGCAATAAGAGTTAGTACGGAGTGCCTATCTAGCCAAAGCTAAAAACATAGTTTCTTGATTCAGCCTTTCAGGAACAGTCATATTCACAATCCAAAAAAGCTTGATGACCTGAAGGGGCCTTTTTTTTGGTAGCATATCCAACCAGATGGTATTTTTTGCCCAGAGACACTGTTAGCATAGCGAATTCAATTCAAGTTTCAGTTCCCGACACACCAGCTTCTTCTGTTGCAGTTGTATTCGGACCTTCAATTGTATTAACCGCTTCTCGTTGACCAGGTTCATCCAGACCATTTACTATGTAGTTTGCTGTCACAAATAAGCAGCATAAATTAGTTTTTCTTGACATCAGGAGATTTTAAAGTCGCACAACACAAATGCCGCTACAATGCAGAGGGGGAAGTAGATATACAGCTAAATATGGATAAAAGCTATGTAATAAAGAATGTGCATTGAAAGTTATGTTATGCAGGGTCTCCTTCCAGTTCTATACCTGTTGTAGCACCTCTGATGGCCACATTCTCTATGAAACGAATTTCATCCTCATGGCTGCTGACAAACTTTGTCTGGTTTTGTACAGCGTTACTTTCGTTAGTAATATATCCATGACAGAAAACGTCTACAGAGATGCACGGAAAAACACACTTACAATTTCCTTGGAAATAATATTCAGAAATCTATCGATTTTTGCTTGATGCTTCAGGAAAAATGGACGGATATATTTTCTGTATACGTGCTTTGATCCCTGGAAGGAACAGAACCCTTTAGTATCAAACATACAGTAAACACCCGAATCTGTGAAACTTATTGTTATAATATGATGACACTATATTAAAAAGACAGTACAAATCCCACCATAAAGGAAAGGGGTTTCAGTGAGAGAATCACAGCAACAAAGTTCTTGAAAGTTGAAAGGGAAAAATAGATTTGGACCAGCATAGGACAAAGGGCCAGAATTGGAGGGAGGGTCACGAAGAGTTCTGACAACTTACACCACTAGAAGGTAACTGGAGCCACACAAGGATTGCAAATTTCACATGATAATAGAGAGGAACACTGCAAAAGAGCAACAGACAAATGTTCAAATACTTTCCAACACAAATATCTTATGCCAGGGATCAAAAGCACGTATGCACATTGACTGAGAATTACAAAATTGGACTGATGCTCGTTGAATAAATTGTTATTGATTCCTCAAAGAGAGTATCCTGTTATTGCTATTCACGATTATGTATGCTAAAAGACAAGAAATAATTCTTTAATTACAAATAAATCAATGACATCAGTTCCATACCTTGAAAGAAGCTTATCTGCAAAGATTTCCGCAATGCTGAAGGATCCATATGCTGCAGAACATTCAAACTATATTTAATCGTTGAGACACAAACTTTACAAGCAACAAACAATGAACAAAAATGTTGACTGCAGACTTTGGAGTGGACCAAAATGAATGAATACATAAACACCTTTGTTTTTAATGTTTGCTCAGGTAATTCAGCCTACATAACTTTCCCGCTCTTTTTATTTCTCTAAAAATGTTCACATGTGTCGTAATAACAGCAACCATATCACTGAAGTCTTTATATTAAAACAAAATAAATGTTGTGAGGCAAGTTAGTCTTGCTTCCAAAAGAAAAGATAAGTCAAGTTAGTGTATTTTGAAAAAGAAAACACAGTGTGCCCTTCTGTATTCGTTACTTCATTGACATTGACATCCATTTTACTGGAATTAGGATCTAAAATGATGAAAATTTTAACATAAGTTTCATCCTAAAACAGACCTGCCCAATACAAGAGCAACCGCTCTTTCTCCTTTTCATCCTTCTTTTCTATAGCTCTGAAAGTGGAGTATACAGGTAGACCGATCCCCACTGCACAACTGCATCAGTATGAATGAATCAACGATGAATTCCCTATACAACCCTAACATAGTAACACAGTGTTTCAGAAAAAGACTGCCAGAGGAGATCAATAATTAAAAAAGACAAAGAAAAAGAAAAGACTGCCAGAGTAAAATGTTATTCTGCTTTGTTATATCCAATTAGATCACCATGTAATTAGCAATAGGATGTAGTTGTTGTCTAATAGCCAAGAAGAATGTTACTTATATCCAATCAGATCACCATGTAATTATACTCATTTCACATAGATTCAAGTCATAGCCAATATCAACACAATATTATTGTCATTTGTCAACAATGAGAATTGGAAACTCTGACATCATTTTACTCAAAAATGTGTTGAACAACTTCCATGAAACAAAAGAAAGAAATAAACAATGACACAACAACTGACAACAAAATGCTTGATAGATTAACTCTATTTAATATTACACACCTGGCTGTACGGACAACTACATTGGATCTTAATGGCGCCAGTAAGAGCTGCAAACCCACCTACGAAAACAAGTACAGTTGTAACACAGAATAATATTGAACTCATGAAAACTAATAGACAAGTTATAAAATAGCAACCCAACTTAAAATATAATCCAGGGCTAAGCATGCAAGATGTACAACACTATCAGAGGCGTAGCTAGGCAGGATGGATAGGTGGGCACCAACCCCCCCCCCCCCCCCCCCCC
>LAPY01001985.1:38406-51953 GCA_000970635.1 Eragrostis tef | reverse complement strand
ATCGTCGAAATCACGAGGCTCAGAGGTTCCATCCATGAGATGAATTGGACTGTTGTCCAGCCAACCCGTCAACAGCTCGTCAAATCCCAGGTAGACTGCGTCGGCGCTGATGGAGGGGAACACCGAAGGCGAGACGGCAACGGCCAGTTTGAGGCCGATAAACACAGCGCGTCCACCGAGCCCACGGACAGGCACGACCTTCCTCTCGTCCAAGCCTACCCGGTAGACAGTGTACGTTCTACTCAGGCCATAGACGAATCGTGTGCGCCGCTCCACGAGCATCAGCTCCCCCTCAATGTCCACTAGGTGCACCGTGTCCATCATCATCCTGGATAACGGACGGGCCAATTCTGCCGCTAAGGCCAGCCGCGGTTGGTGGTCTGTACTGCCGGTGTCCACCACCATGACAGCATTGGAAGTGGCACAGTAGAAACGGCCAGCGAAAGACATTGCCGGACGGATCCATGTGCCGCGATCAACCACTGTCCAATGTGCATCGCCTGGCTTGGCGACCGCAATTGTTTCGATGCTTCTGAAATGGACTGCGATGGTGGACTCGTCGGCGAGGCCGGCGCCTGTCACCCTCAACAATTTTGTAACGGGAATGCGTAGATCGAGATCCCGCAGGGTCAGGAGCGTGGTGGCGGACGGGAGCTCGGTCGCGTGGCGGGTGAACGGGTTCAGCAGGCGGACGACGAAGGTGGTCCGGTCGAGGAGATCGAGGAGGCCCTCCGTGGTCGGGAACGCGTCGTGGCCGCGGAGCAACGGGATGCGCACGTCCCTGCAGCAGCCGGTGGAGACGTTCATGAACCGGCGCCAGTACGGCGTCGGGGCGCGACATGTTTCCCTGAGCATGATCCAGTGACGCGGGTGGAAGCGGCGGTCGAGGACGCCGTGCGCGCGCGGGTCCGTGGGACAGCAGAGACGCCACGGGCGGCAGGCGGCGCGGAAGCTGGTGTAGTCCGCGACGTCGTCGGCGAGAAGGCGCTCGGCGATCAGCCCCGCCGGGAGGAACCGGGTCGGATTCGAACCGGAGAGGCTGGGCGAGAAGGAGAGCACTGCGTTCACGCCTCGTACCCCAAGTGGGGATCGAGGATCCGTGACAAGCTGCTGGACCGTGGAGTGTCCTCTGTCGCTTCGCCCGCCGAGGGGACGCATGGGCTTGGGAGGCTGCTGTTCTCTTCGTTCCGCAACCGCAACAGGAAGGCGCCGTCCGGGTGGAGCAAAAGCGCGGGTCACGGATCCTTCGACACATTGGGGGAGAGGAGCCGGAGCGTGGTGGACAATCCTTCTTCGTCTGCCCGTACGTGATCAGCTTGGCGGACGACGCTAGCTTCGGCATCTTGCCCGGCGACGGCCGGACAGGGTCTTGTGTTGGGAGAAACGGCTCGTCGTTTCTGTGAAAAACTGAAAACCGACACGTCTATACCAGTGTGGGTCAGTATTCCGTCAGTATGATTCCGACTCGAGCTAGTACTCCTTTCCATGTATAATTCTTGTTTGCGATCGCCGTAGAACTTCCTGTAAACATTTGCGCTCACAGGTGGGGATTCGGCATCCCAGGCTAAGCCACCAGGTACATGAATTTGAGAATTTGGAATGGCAGGCTACGCTGAGCGACAGACACATGACCAGATACGAAGCACAAGATGAACACGCTAATTGACATATTCCAAGGAAAAAGAACCGCACGAAATGGAAGTGAAACAGGCAGACAATTCAATATATGAGCTAATCCACTGCATCAGTATTCAAATTCTGTTGTACCAGCACGCCATACTGGTAGCTGTTACATATGAGGCTTCCATATGAACAAAACATAGTCTACAGAACAAAAAAGCAGCTCCACCTGATACCCTAGACCTGGCACCGTAGATACAGTAAGCAGCTGTGACTACCTGAACAGATTCAGGTCAGAGTGGATGAATGCCGTGTGTGAGATAAATGGCACGTTTGGGTACATTCCACAAAGAGCACACCGCATGCACTCCAGCACCGTGAAGATCTGTATGAACGCCATGGTCATCCAGAAGTACTGCATGGGCTTCCCTTGATACACTATGCTCGGCATCCAGGTGCACATGGTTGCGACTGCTTGGGATCCAGTGTCCAGCAGGATAGCCAAGATTACGTGGAACCTCAGGAAGTGTGGTGACCATTTTCGTCTGACGACGAAGAAGTAGACTGTCATAAAAATCACCAGGAAGAGCCATCCGGGAAGCAGTGTCATGGTGTCGATGAAGGTGTACAGTAGCGTAAACCCCTGCAAGTATGTGTGTAGCTGGTAGATGGCATCAGCGTAGGACCACATGTTGTGGAGTGGAAGCAAGTATGGCACACAAGCTAGAGTTCTCCACCACCATCTGGGTTTGGAAGTCAGCTCAGGGTAGCTGAATGATGCCAGAGAGGATGCTTGACAAACAACTTTAGATCGTCGGTGCTGATTGTGCCTTGTTGATAGTGATGGGATACCCTTGACAGAATTCTCCTCTGGGAGGGCTGTAAGTTTGTTGTGATGGAAGGAATCGGCGCCAACTGCAAGATGAATAGAATCAAACTAAATCTGATGAGCACTAATCAGGTGCGATAATCAGAATGATATACGGAATGTAAAGAGAGATCATAAACAACAATATAAAATTGGGAGCCACAACACTTGCAAAATGGTTTTGCTTCCGATAATTATTCTAGACAAAACAATATCGACAACTAAGCAAGATTCAAGAAATTGTAGTACCAGGAGGCCATTACCACCAAGGGAAAACTAGATTTTGGCCATTTGATATTGGGAAACAGAGATAAAGCCATTCCGACGACTACATGATTTATTAGTAAGGAGTGTTGGGGTGAAGGTTTATGCAGCCGTCTAGTTGATCCAAGCCATGCCCTCGATTTTACAGAAGGGTGTTCAAGCAGGATGTCAATGTGATAACGAACAATAACTTGAAAACAGAATTTGCCAGCAAACAAAATCACAAGAAACATTCTTCGATGTAACATACCAATGAATTTGCCAGCAAACAAAATCACAAGAAACAAGTAGTTCTGTTCGTAATGGTCCACTTTCATTACCAATGAATTTCCCTTGTTAAATTAATGCCAATACATCAATATGTACAAACTACAGATTAGTTAGCTTCTCTTAACCAAAATATCTACAAGAGTTTGGTCCTGAATAAATCAAAGTGTGCAGATCCTAAAACTGAAAAGGCATTTTGCCAAACACGGAATATTGGACTGCCAACAGGAGCAAAGCATTACTAGATATTATGGGATCTGATATAAGAAATCTTAGGTGCAGAGAAAAAAATAAAGCCATAAGACGGGAAAAAAAAAGTGAAATGAGCATACCACTCCTTGAAAAAGAATTGTAAGTCAGTGCTACAAGACTGCTGCCAACGGCCCAACTGCATTATATATGTGATCCTAATGAGACTATTTTTGCAAACGAGATAAATAATCATTGATGGTATGAAGCACTGCTTCTCACTAGATGCATGATATCTTTCTAAAGCTTAGCAATGACAAAGTATGGTACGTTCCTTTTGTTGCAAAAACCCATATTTTCACTGCATAGCCCTTTCACTTTTCTATCCTACACAGAGGCAGTATAACATTGCTTTGGCACATAAGAACAAGAGTTTACGATAACCACAAGCAAGAAAAAATTAACTTCAGAACGCATGAGTTACACAACAATAGGGGAAAACCAGCAAAGCCTTGGGGGGCAACAAACGTGGACAGCTTGTACAACTTGCACAAAATTTAACAAAAATGTTGATTTCAACATATGCATACCTCGTAAAGCTTGTACAGGAAAAGCATTCCCCCTAACACGAAACTGGGTGCTCTTCAGACTTGATAATCTACCAGGAAAGGCTAGCAGCTGAGCATTCCCAGAAGATACACCCTGACAGAGCGCCATTTTGCATGTGCTCAGCCTTGCACAACCACCTGTACAGACATGTAACTGAATTTAGCGTGTTTAGTTTTGCACTGTAATCGTGCAAACCACACTATTTGGGTTAATTCACGCAACAAGATTGTGAAACCGTTATGCAAAAAGAAAGCTGAAGTGATGAAGCTCTGTAACCAAGGTGGTCTTTTTTTCAACACAAAGCTAACCAAGGTGTTTGACCAGAAAAAAAAATTCTACGGGAAGCTTTTGAGTAGAAAGAAGCAACCCTCGTAGCGTGGGTCTTGAACTCCCAATTAGAATGTTGGAAGGAAGATGAACTAAACCACTTGTACTAGTGTCTAGTGAGCGTCTCCGCCACAAAGCTAAACAATTCTGAAATTGACTGTATGGGACGGGGAGAAGGAAGTATCCGGAATTGTTATCCCGAGCAGAGGCGGGGTGGGGATCGTCCTATCCTAACCAACCATAGAAGGAGCCGGCGAAGGGAGACGGAAAGGGAGGGAAGAGCGTGAGGATAGGTACCTGGGCACGGATCGTGGCGTCCTCGGCTGGCGCGGCCTGCGACGGAGGAGATTTTCCGAAGGAAGGAGGTGGTGGATCTTGGGATCAGAGCCTGGGTGGAGCGGTCCGGCGAACCGGAGGAGCACGCCGGAGGGGCCAAGCGATGCCCAAGCCGGAGGAAGCTAGGAGAAGATAGGATTCTTCAGTTGCAGATCAACCCCTCGAACTCCTGGGAATTCACTATCGTGGACCTTCCTTCGATATGTACGAAGAAGCCCGGCCCAGCTCGACCCGGCGACCGAACTGTTTGTCTAAACAGGCTTTATTGTTAGCGTGCCATAGACAAGAATCACAAGGCCCAATGAAACCATCACTTGTTCTTGTTCTGGAGTATTGATGCGGCAACATTTGATTGGTTACTCCACTCGTCATCATCACAAATGGCAAAAGAAAAGGCTTTAATGATGTCATGATTTCTGGCATCGCCACCATCGTCTTGCTTTGTGCTTGTTCCCATCATGGCACTATGACGTGATAATAAAAGATGAGATTTAATTGTGCACGCAGTTGGGTTCATTGCATGCGGTTTTGTTTATGCGAAAGTACTAGTTTTCTTAGTTGATTCGGTTGGCAAAGGCTGGTTGATTTATCCTGCTTTCGTGCCCATGCGTGACGTGATAATAAACCGATGATGACATTATAATGTCTCAACCTACCCAACTCGCCCAAACCAAAACGTTTGGGTACGTAATTACACACTCTGTGTATAGAATCTTAAAAATGAAACTTCTACATGAAGAAAAGATCGAAACTATGGCCGGACCATCGATATAGCCGTTTGAGGTAGGCTGTCTGTCATCGGACTTGGACAGAAACACTACCAGTGCACAGCATCTCCGTGCAACTTAGCTTGCAAGGGGAGCCATCTCTCGCCACATCTCATGAAGCAAAGCGTCCTCGCAACGGCCATTGATCACCGGCTCCTCTACTGACGTCGTCCTTCAGGATCTGTCCCTTAATCACCTTTAAATCCCTTGACAAAAGTGTCACTGGGCCCGCCTCGCGTTTGCACGCACCATTGTCCTCACTCGGTTAGGCAGGCAGAAACCCGTGGTGGTAGAAGGCACAGCAGAAGGCATGGCGTACGTGCTCGTGTGGCGTCAACCACTCAACCGTGAAAGGGAAGTCAAGTGGGGCCGCACAGCTTCTGCATTCAGCCGCGGCTGCTTCACCTAATCTGCGTCTGCTCCATGTCCGCTGCAGGACGGCAGCACCACCCGGATGGCCAATACCTCTGCGTGCGGCCAAACGGACAGCAACGTCCAACTGTTTTCTTAGGCGCATTAACAAAGATCTTTGGTTTGACACGGCGGGTTCTTGACCCGCACACACGCGTCCACAATCAGCGGGTGCGTTCAAACACATCAGCGTGTCACGTTCACCCAGTCCAATGTTCTTCTTTTGGATACCAGTATTTTAGGCAGAGACAGGAAAACACATGGAACACAATATTTTGGGCTACGACAATTGTCTACACAATATATTGCTACAAAAAAGATATCCGGTCAGATCCTCCATAAGGTACAGATGCCACCTGCATCTCAGGAAATTGCCATGAGGTACGTGATCAACCTGCACACTTTGCCCTCATCAGTTCTGTTGACCCCAAAATTGAATTTCTGCTTCCAAATTCAACTGTGATCAACCACCACACACATGAATGGTTACCAATAAGACGAATGGCACCAACACAACAGATGTGTCTGCGGAAGCAGAGCAATGCATACAGCAAACTAATCTCTTTCCCCATTCTCTTGTACATTACACCCGCCCTAAACAAGGCGCGGGAGGTGAGGATCATGCAATCCTAAATACAATCAAAGCATCAACATTCGCCTAATGCTTCAAACAGATAACGATCAAAGAATTAAAAGCAATAGAACACCGAGACAAACAGAAGAAGCAGCTGTCACCAAAACAACCAAAAAAGCTACACAGGGTTTTCTTCTGGAATTCACAGCTTGCCTACTCGTGTTATCAACTACCGGGTACTTGTTATCTGCAACGATCCGTCCTTTTGCAGCTTTAGGCTAAGGCTGGTAAACCGTTCTCTTGAATACTGTCTTGATGCTTTCCTCCAGTCTGTTCCAGCCTTCATCATTGCCGCAAACTCGTCGTAGCTTATCTTGCCATCCTGAAAAACAAGACAATGAATGTAAGTTGGTATACTCAGTACCCTTGATCCTATGAATAGCAAAGCTACCATATCGACTGACCACCAAATTATCTGATTAAGAAATAACAACGAAACTAGCATGCATTTGCACCTGGTTGATAAATAAACACAAACCTTATCAGTGTCCACATCACGGACGATGGCGTTGATAACCTCTTCGGGATTTTCTCCCAGGTCATCAGCTAATGACTCACGGAGTTCATCGATTTCGATATAGCCAGTCTCATTCCGATCAAAGTATGCAAATGCCTTATGCAGATGGTCATCATTTCCGATCTTTCTTAGGTGAACAGATAGAGTAACAAATTCTCCATAGTCCAAGGTTCCATTTCCATCAGCATCAGCCTGATATAAGATGCAAAGATAGTAAATATTATGATCCAGACATGTCACATTCAGCATTATGCACAGAGAATTAAATGCTTATTATTTGTATTCTATAAATAAACATACCAAGAACCAATGTCAACATGTTTTACCAATTGGGGAACATCATTTTTTCTTCTATCTCATCAAAAAGTCCAAATTTTCATGTGGTGTTGCTATATCAAGTGTGGTAATCTAGAAGTGAGAAGTATGAATTCTGACATACGACACAATAATTGTGAAACCCAGTTAATAAATTGCTATTGGAAAGGAGCCTTTTCATAAAATAAAATAAAACTTCGTTATAATAGAAGTGCAAATTAAGTATCATGCAGTGAAGTTTAAATGATTACTCACAGCTTCCATGAGTATCTTGACATCTGCATCAGGCATTTGGTGACCATGCTTATGCAGACCAAGCTTCAATTCATCGAAATTAAGCATCTGATCTTTGTTAAGATCCATCTTATCGAACATGTCTTTGATGTCAGCAGCCTCTTCTACTGAAAGATGATCAGCTATGACCTGTAGCAAAACATGTGAGGAAGTTCAGAGCAAGCATAGTGCTGAAAAGGAATTCCGTGAGGTCAACCCAGATTGAAATGTACCCTAAGTGCATGCTTCTTGAACTTGTTCATGACAGAAAATTGTTGAAGCCTGGCCTTAACAGTTTCACCCAAATTGACATTTGGAGCCTTCTTAATGTTCTGCAGCCATGGATGATCTGGAACAAAATACAAGGCTATGAGACAAAGGTACTTGATTAATGTAACAGGAAATAACATGTATGAAAATCATATCGCATTATCATCTATCAAATCCAATAAAGGTTTTTGCAACATAGGATAGAAATGTTCTGTAACTTTCTTACAAAAGGAAACAGACACAACACAGTCAACTAGAGAAATTTGATTATTACCAAGCACTTGCTGAGCTGTCAACCTCCGTTTCGGATCTGGATTGAGCATTCCCCTGACAAGGTCTTTGGCATTATCTGAGACCCTTGGCCATGGGTCTCTTTTAAAATCAATAACGGAGCGGATAATAGCTTGAGCAACACCCTGTTCAGTTTCTGCGTTACATGCAAACACAAAAACCATTAAGAACAACCATTTAACAAATAAGATCAAAAAGTACTTTTTCTCTACCGTTACATGCAAACACAAAAACTGTTAAGAAAGATCATCTAAGAAATAGCTCCATTTTCCCATCACAAGTGATTAAAATCCTAACATTGACCATATATATTTCAAGTACAAAACTAACCTGCCCAAAATGGAGGAACTCCACAAAGAAGAATGTAAAGAATCACTCCGGCACTCCAAACATCAACTTCTGGGCCGTAATTTCTCTTCAGAACCTCTGGAGCCATATAATAAGGACTTCCAACAATCTCAGTGAACCTCTCTCCTGCACAAAATTCAAATTAGCATGTTAGGAGAATAAAAATTTTAAACATGCAACGTCAGGCAGCATAAGAGTTAAGGCAGACCATGCTAGAGCCACCGTTCTATAATCATAAAATCAAGAAAAACAACTGATGAACTGAACTGATAAGAGACGTAGAAAACAAGGATGCTGTGATTGTACCTGGAGTGAAAAATACAGAGAGGCCAAAATCAATTGCCTTAAGAGCCGCTGTTTCCTTCTTGTTTGCAAACAAGAAGTTCTCTGGTTTGAGATCCCTGTGCATCACTCCATGCTTATGGCACATCTGGCATTGTACAGGGCAGAATGGAGGTACAAATTAATCATCATTCGATAATATTGAACACAATCTAATGACCTAGTTGAATTGCGAGGAAATGATAGTATAAGCTACTAGTCAGAGTCAACAATATTAAATCCAGCCAATAGCATATATTTGCTCCATATAACCTACTGAATCAAATTATAGTCGCATGAGTGATAGCAAATTGACCCCCACACAATAAGAGTATCAGAAGCATATAGCAGCATCCATATGTACTTGCTGTCCAATAGTAATGATCGTATCATGAGTTCATCAATGAACCTGCACAAACAATGAAGCCAATCTCACCTGTACAACTTCGACGATGGTCTTGGTGACCAAGGCGGCGGCACGCTCGGTGTAGTGTCCCCGGGCGACGATCCGGTCGAAGAGCTCCCCGCCCTCACAGAGCTCCATGACGAGGTGGACGGCATTGTCGTCCTCGTAGGTGTCCCTGAGGGTGACGATGTTAGGGTGCTTGGGGAGGTGGCGCATGATCTCCACCTCTCGGCGCACGTCCTCCACATCGACGGGGGTGCGGAGCTTCTTCTTGGAGATGGACTTGCAGGCGAGCGCCTCCCCCGTGGCGCGGTCGGTACAGAGGTAGGTGACCCCGAACTCGCCGCGCCCGAGCTCCCCGCCGAGCTCGTACTGCGCGGCGATGTCCCGCCCCGTGGGCTCCCGCAGCACCACCAGCCTCGGGCCCGGCGGCGCCGACCGGTTGTACTCGATCGAGAACCACAAAGAAGAATGTAAAGAATCACTCCGGCACTCCAAACATCAACTTCTGGGCCGTAATTTCTCTTCAGAACCTCTGGAGCCATATAATAAGGACTTCCAACAATCTCAGTGAACCTCTCTCCTGCACAAAATTCAAATTAGCATGTTAGGAGAATAAAAATTTTAAACATGCAACGTCAGGCAGCATAAGAGTTAAGGCAGACCATGCTAGAGCCACCGTTCTATAATCATAAAATCAAGAAAAACAACTGATGAACTGAACTGATAAGAGACGTAGAAAACAAGGATGCTGTGATTGTACCTGGAGTGAAAAATACAGAGAGGCCAAAATCAATTGCCTTAAGAGCCGCTGTTTCCTTCTTGTTTGCAAACAAGAAGTTCTCTGGTTTGAGATCCCTGTGCATCACTCCATGCTTATGGCACATCTGGCATTGTACAGGGCAGAATGGAGGTACAAATTAATCATCATTCGATAATATTGAACACAATCTAATGACCTAGTTGAATTGCGAGGAAATGATAGTATAAGCTACTAGTCAGAGTCAACAATATTAAATACAGCCAATAGCATATATTTGCTCCATATAACCTACTGAATCAAATTATAGTCTCATGAGTGATAGCAAATTGACCCCCACACAATAAGAGTATCAGAAGCATATAGCAGCATCCATATGTACTTGCTGTCCAATAGTAATGATCGTATCATGAGTTCATCAATGAACCTGCACAAACAATGAAGCCAATCTCACCTGTACAACTTCGACGATGGTCTTAGTGACCAAGGCGGCGGCACGCTCGGTGTAGTGTCCCCGGGCGACGATCCGGTCGAAGAGCTCCCCGCCCTCACAGAGCTCCATGACGAGGTGGACGGCATTGTCGTCCTCGTAGGTGTCCCTGAGGGTGACGATGTTAGGGTGCTTGGGGAGGTGGCGCATGATCTCCACCTCTCGGCGCACGTCCTCCACATCGACGGGGGTGCGGAGCTTCTTCTTGGAGATGGACTTGCAGGCGAGCGCCTCCCCCGTGGCGCGGTCGGTGCAGAGGTAGGTGACCCCGAACTCGCCGCGACCGAGCTCCCCGCCGAGCTCGTACTGCGCGGCGATGTCCCGCCCCGTGGGCTCCCGCAGCACCACCAGCCTCGGGCCCGGCGGCGCCGACCGGTTGTACTCAATCGAGAAGGGGTTCGGCTTCTTGCCCTTCTTCTGCTTCGCCGGCGTCACGCAGCAGTTGCCCATCTCTCGCCGCCAAGATCCGGCCCCGTGAAGCCCGAATCAAGAAACTAACGCCGCCCGAGGAGATCTGTGGGGAGACGAGGGGAGAGAGGGGAAGAGGCCAAGCAACGAACAGCGCGTGTTTGGTGTGCGCGCGCGGGTGGGTTGGGAAGGCGGCCAGCAAGGAGACGGGTGTTAAATCTCGGGAGGGGGATTCGGTGTAGACGGGGTCAGCGGTGGCGGCGCCTTGCCTGGCCCGTGTGGGTGGTGGGAACTCGCCAGTGGCAAAGCAAAGGCAACGACGGACGCGGCCGCGGCGAAGAAGAGGAAGGTGGGAGACGAGAGAAAGGAGGGAGGTGGTCAAACCACGACCTCGCTCACGTCTCGACTCGCTTTCTCTCTCTCTCTCTCATCTCTCTTTTTTTTCCTTTTCTTATTATCTCCACTCCCCGTGTTCACTTTCTTCTTATCTCGATTGAGAATTTCAATTTTGTATTTTTTATTTCGAAAGTTTCGCTTAATTTGGTGCGTTGAGAGGTGTTTATGGTGAAGGGACACTTTGGGAAAAGTTTTTCATGGGAGTGAAGGGGACTGAAGGAAAAGGGGGTTAGGTGAGTGGATTTAGAATGACATAACGCACGATTCGTGCAATCTGCGCTGCCTAATCATAGCGGACAGGTCGACGTTTTTGATGGGTACAAAAGTGTGTAGTACGAGTAGTGGTGTTTAAGCAGAGATCGGAATTCTGGTTCAAGTGGTGTTCAATTCAAACATGTGAAGCAGTCGCAAGAAGGGCCTCATGAATATTTCAAGTGTCAAATACATAGATGTTTTCTTCACTCGAACGGTTCCAGTTCCAGATCCAGTTGAAGCTGCTAGATGATGACCAGCCATTTTCATATGAGAAAAGATTATTTAGTTACGGTCCGGCTAAGAGCTTTCGGACGGAGTACTTTTCATTCTCTCGTGCAAGATTTGTGTTTCCCTAATCAAAATAACACTTGAACTTTAACTGTTTCTTTTCCTTGGAAATCCTGGATCGTCTTTGTTCACATGGACAAACAAGCAAGACAACTCCGCCTTTGCATGACGGGAACGTGCGTGCTTCCTCCAATTTGCCGTTCAACTCTATCTTTCTTGCTGAACATGACCCTCTTGGCCTCTCCTCCATGATCCGCGCCACCTCTTATCACACACACTCCCCTCACCGTTGCCATATCCGTTGATATACCAAAACCAGGCACCTTCCAGTTTTGAACATACTTGGCTCAAAATTCCGTTTTCGTCATATCCACATCCTCCCTTCTTGGGATTCTGCACCATCATTGGAAATCCATGTGAGTTATCTATAAAGTTATCTGGGACAAATGATTATCATGTCTGCGGAATGTGAAACAATACCGTCTTACAATTTTGAACAATCCTGAATCCATTCGAAAAATACTTATGTAGTATTTATTTTGCAAATAGTCCGAATTTTTCGTATGTAACTTGTTTATTTTGCACTTGCACTCCTCCCATAGTACTTGACGATGAGATTTCATACATTTATTTGAGTGTTTTTCTTTCATTCCAAGTGGTGCAAAATGCTTTTCATCCATTACACACTAAACATTTCACTTTGAGTAAATCGCAACTTAACTTTACCTTTTGATGAGCTCACTTTCAACGGCCATAACGTGGAGTGAATGAATATCGACACCGTGGCAGCCCGCGATTGCTACACTGCATTTCGGCAACTCGCGCTCGTGCAGGTCAGCAGCACTGTTCGCTGTCGCTCCGCTTTAATCCGCTCATCAGGCATCAGCTATCTCTGCCGGGGACGCATATACGCACCCAGTGATCCCCGATCACGGGTCGGCATCGACGGGAACCGGGCATTCATGTTCCCGCGTGGCGCCGCTTTCGGATTGCGCGGGCTCGTAAAGCGGCCCTGCCCGTGGTCTTGCCGTGGCAATGGCGCGGGAGACGAGACGAGTAGCGGAAGAAAGGGACGCGACCGGCCCGCCATTCACACCTCGCCATCTCCAGTGACGTCCGCGACACGACGCATCAAACGACACGCACGGACGGCGATTATGCGTGATTAGCCGGGCCATCTCAAGTCTGTTATTGCTTGTCTAGTAGCTTAGCTCGTGACACGGCGACGAGCAGCAGTTTTGTCCGGCGACGAAGGCAGAACTGTGGCCGTTGTTTGCATAGTCAAAAAGGGCATGCCCACTCCAGCCAATCATGGTGACGGCGAGCATCAGGTTGATGTTGCTGCTGCAGGGCAATGGCATGCGCCCGCCCCGGCAACGAGTCCACGCCCACGTTGGTGCCGAAACGAGTCCACGCCGTGCTCGCTCGGAGACTTCCGCAAATGGGCAAGAGATTAGGGAGGATGAGGCGGTCTGTGGTCAACCAGGGAGGGTGGTGATTTGGACGGATCGGATGGCCGACGAGACGGCGGGTTAGCGCAGCGCAGCGGCTGCTTTAGTGTTAATCAAACGCTGCCTGCCGAGGTTCGCAGTCATGTGGAGCGTGTGACTAAAAAAGAGACGCGGAAGAAGTCTCGAGTCAGCCAATGGCATCCAGAACAGTCAAATAGCGCGGTTCAGCGGGCTATTAATCAAAGAAAAGTATAGTGCTACTAGTAGTATAATGCTAAGTGCAGTCGACGGCGCTTGCCGAGTCGTGGTCAAAGGCTTCAAGATGCAGGGAAAGAGCACCGGCGGTTGCGTACTTGCGTGCGTGCGTGCGTGCTTGCTTGCTTGCTACCGGACACGCGGAAGCTGGAAGCAGCAGACGCGAATCGGCACGTTGGAGTTTCACGAGTCGTGTGTTGTTGCCGGGTGC
>LAPY01001984.1:72530-85386 GCA_000970635.1 Eragrostis tef | reverse complement strand
CATTATACGAAGTTATACGAAATGTAGTTTTTTTCTTTCATAATTTCGTGTTGACAAGAGAAACATTGAAGATTACACCTACCTTAGTCATGTCGATAGATAGGCTTCTATTCGATTCACTAAATAACACCGACGCCAATATGCAAGCTATTTCAAAATGCATTTAACGCTTCAATTTAGCGTGGAAGGGCCGGCCAAATTCCAGCTGCTTACTACCTTGAAAATGCACATCCGCGAATGCATATCAAACCTTGGCCCAAATATTTCCACACATGAACACACGGTTATCAACAGGAACTCAAAAATAGTTACAAGAATGATTATGTTGCTGTTGCCACACGGCTTATCCAGAAACAACGATAGGGAGACGTATTACTGTTGAATGCCGGTACCGAAGGTAGCCTCAAGAATAATACATCAACAACTGAAACAAACTGCCTGTGGAAAAACCTTCAGTAAATCATGGCATAATTGAAACACAATGGATATACAGTCATAGGTATGTTATAAAATTACCCTCCCATCCGTTTTCTAACTTTTTGTATTTCCGCTTCCCCAGGACTAAAAGAGATCTACATAGACATTACTAGCAATATTCACAATAATTTCCATTATAAAAAATCACTGAAGTAGGCCTACGAACCCAAGAGCCTTTTGATCCCAGCTTTTTGATCAGAAGTCAGCCTGGACGGGAACTTGATGTTGAATTTAATACGAAGATTTCCCTTCTTAGTGGGGTCCTTAGGTATCGGCATGCCCTCTCCAAGGACCACCTCTTCATAGCTAGGGTGGATTACTGAGTTTATTGGTACTGACAGACTCCGCCCGTCAAGAGTAGCGACACGAGCAGTATAGCCAGTCAGAGCTTCAACTAAAGAGATTTTCTCAGTCAGAACAAGATCATTCCCCTCCCTAGTGAAAACTTCATGGGGCTTCTCTTCGATGATGAAAACAATATCCGCAGGTGTCATATTTGGAGCTTCATTTCCTTTCTCAGGAAATGTTATCTTTGTCCCCTTCTTCCAACCCGGCTTTACATTTATCGTCAAAATTTCCTCCAACTGCGAGACTCTCCTGTTATAAGAATTACAAGGTTAGTATCCATCTAAAAACTACACAGTTAAAGTTAACACTCTCTATATCTGCTATCTGTAAGGATACAGCAAGCTAATCCCTCCCTCCCTCCTTCCCTATATGAAAAATAGCTATAGAATATTTCCCCAAATAATGGAAGAATGCAAAATTATATGCTCATAAACCTAAACTAATATTTCGCTGCTTCCCTGCGGAGGCACTAGTTAAGTTAGAAAACAGTAAGTCTTCAGCTAGAGTGATGCATAAATCTGGAGCAGACATTCTTTTTTTTTTCGGAAATGCTGTACACACGACCGGGTCGTCCGACTGGAGATCAAGCCCTTGCTAACCGTTGATGATGCTTGTGATTTGTGCTGATGATTAATCTCTTCACGTTGATTGCTGATATGGTATGGTCGTACGGCCGGGTCGGACGACCGGACCGTACGTATAGCAGTGTTCTTTTTTTTTAGGAAAGAAAAAGCTAGCAATTGGCTCATCAGTTCACAGCTACCAGTTCAGATACTAGTAGCAGACTGATGAGCCAGTTTTAGAAGGCACTAATAGGCAAACACGAAACGGGAGTTGGTAATAAAATACAAAGATGGAATGACAATTCATTATGTACAATAGCACACTGATAAGTCCGAATTAGTATGTAACAGTTCACAGTTCACTGTGCTGGCTATGATGGCAATCCATTTAGTAAAGATTGCCCCATAGTTTGGCATTAACTGTCCCAGAAACAGAAAAATAACTTTATGCTTTCCCAACAACTATAACTGGCCAAACATAAGTCATTTCTGCAACAGCACAAACCATGGATGAAAATGGTAACTGAACCTCCGAAAGAAGTCCTGAATTTAGTCTCCATTTGGTTTCATTTATTCCATATTATTTACCACCACTTGCATGCATCCGCATGATCAGATTTTTTTAAAAAAAACATCATCAAAATTAAGAGAAAAAACGGAAACATGTTCAGCTCAGTTTATAAACAATTTAGCTGCAAACGACTGATCAGTGTGAAGGTTACAGAGAGCAATCAATATTGCTTGATGAGGAACTAAGAGAATCATACGAAGGAAGGGCTATAGCTCTCACCACTGACAACAGATATCATGGCAATACTGCAGCACTTTTAATTATGGCTCTAAACTAAGTCTCCACTTTGTCATATAACCTAAGTGTTCAAGTCCCCGAAAAGGATACATTATCTACCTTCCACAAAAGTTAATATACCGCCTTTCAAAATAATGCAACCTAATTAGTTGATAATTCTATTTATGTCAGAAAATTAATGTGTCATTTCTAATAAGAGATTAGCAACCCCAAGTGACAGCAGCGTACATGCATGTGACATAAATGAATATACAGTGTACTAGTACACTTACACTACAAAAGAATTCCATACAGGACCACATGAGATGCAAATAGCAAAACATGCATGGACAAGCAGTGGAACTGCAAAATCATTGCATTGAAATGATAGAGTAAGCTTACCCGCTAGCATCTATAATCTGTCTTGAGATTTTCATCTTTTTTGTTACACCCTTGTACAGATCCGAAAGGCTAACTGGAAGCTGATTTTCAATGGGAGGTGGCTTGTGCAATGGTCGCTGCATATTCACTGAACTGGTGGAGCCCTCACCGCCAAAGCGCGAGCCAAAGAAATCGTTGCCAAACGTGGACCTCTGGAATCCTGGTTCCGCTCTCATGCCCCCCATGCCAGAGAATCCAAAGAACTCGGCGAAAATATCGTCAGCGCTTCTCGGATTAAAATGAAATGAGGTGGAGTGGCCCCCACCAGGGTAGAAGGAAGATGCACCAGGACCTGCTCCTCCTGGGGGCGGCTGCCCCTTGAGCCCTTCTTCCCCTAGCTGATCATAGATTGTGCGTTTCTGGGGATCGCTAAGGACCTGAGAGATGCAAACCATTAAATAGATACACAGAGTTTTGAGGTCAAACTTGTTGCAAGAACGGGATAAGGGAAACCTAAATGCCTTTACATTGCACAACCACATAAGCTATAAACTGAAATATTCAGCAATTCAACTGTGCGGACTGTCAAAGCCTCAAGACCATAAGATAATGTTTGAATCAAATTAATCGGTCATACTTCCTGGTAACAATACTTTCAATCAAATGATCACAACATTTTAAAAGGGCTGGAGAACCATTGTCACTATGCACACACGGACACAATAATTGAGAATTCTACAGATCATAACATAAACGAGACAGACTGTAATGAAACCAAGGGGGAGGAATTTTCCAGGGATCTGCAATACAGGTTCTTCCTATTTACTTATGAAAGTTTATTAAGCAAGCACTAGATGGACAAAAGGCCAACTATATACCAGTTTAATGTCAAGAAGGTCCAGGGCCGGTGTGACAAATAGCATGCTCAGGCACCCCCGGGATGGAACAAAAATGCGATTTTTACAGGTGGGCGGCGAAAGAGTCGAATCATCAGAACCTAAATATGAGCAGAATAGCAAACTACGGCACGATTTTCATAAACTACAGGGACCACGAATCAATACGACATCCTAAGCGGAATCAAACGGTAATAATCTTTGCAAGAGAAAGAAGAGAGAGAGGGACAACATCGTAGCTTACCCGCTAGCATCTATAATCTGTCTTGAGATTTTCATCTTTTTCGTTACACCCTTGTACAGATCTGAAAGGCTAACTGGAAGCTGATTTTCAACGGGAGGTGGCTTGTGCAATGGTCGCTGCATATTCACTGAACTGGTGGAGCCCTCACCGCCAAAGCGCGAGCCAAAGAAATCGTTGCCAAACGTGGACCTCTGGAATCCTGGTTCCGCTCTCATGCCCCCCATGCCAGAGAATCCAAAGAACTCGGCGAAAATATCGTCAGCGCTTCTCGGATTAAAATGAAATGAGGTGGAGTGGCCCCCACCAGGGTAGAAGGAAGATGCACCAGGACCTGCTCCTCCTGGGGGCGGCTGCCCCTTGAGCCCTTCTTCCCCTAGCTGATCATAGATTGTGCGTTTCTGGGGATCGCTAAGGACCTGAGAGATGCAAACCATTAAATAGATACACAGAGTTTTGAGGTCAAACTTGTTGCAAGAACGGGATAAGGGAAACCTAAATGCCTTTACATTGCACAACCACATAAGCTATAAACTGAAATATTCAGCAATTCAACTGTGCGGACTGTCAAAGCCTCAAGACCATAAGATAATGTTTGAATCAAATTAATCGGTCATACTTCCTGGTAACAATACTTTCAATCAAATGATCACAACATTTTAAAAGGGCTGGAGAACCATTGTCACTATGCACACACGGACACAATAATTGAGAATTCTACAGATCATAACATAAACGAGACAGACTGTAATGAAACCAAGGGGGAGGAATTTTCCAGGGATCTGCAATACAGGTTCTTCCTATTTACTTATGAAAGTTTATTAAGCAAGCACTAGATGGACAAAAGGCCAACTATATACCAGTTTAATGTCAAGAAGGTCAAGGGCCGGTGTGACAAAGCAGTGCAAAATAGCATGCTCAGGCACCCAAGGGATGGACCAAAAATGCGATTTTTACAGGTGGGCGGCGACAGTGGAATCATCAGAACCTAAATATGAGCAGAATAGCAAACTACGGCACGATTTTCATAAACTACAGGGACCACGAATCAATACGACATCCTAAGCGGAATCAAACGGTAATAATCTTTGCAAGAGAAAGAAGAGAGAGAGGGACAACATCGTAGGCTTCGGAGATCTGCTTGAACTTGGCCTCGGCCTCCTTCTTGTTGGTAGGATTCTTGTCGGGGTGCCATCGCATGGCGAGCTTCCGGTAGGCCTTCTTGAGTTCGTCGTCGCCGGCGCCACGGTCTACGCCGAGGACCTTGTAGTAGTCGACCCCCATCTCCCTGGGCGGCGGCGCCTCCTTGCGCCTGCGGCCGGCGCGCGCTGATGACGGCGATGAGTCGGAGGCCCTCCGCTTGGTTCCGCCGGCCTCTCGAATCTTGCCGGCCTTTGGTCCCCGGCCGAGTCGCTCTGAGGACGGTCGGTCGCCGACTTCCGCCGCCGCGAGCTGCTGCGACGGAATAGAATAGGGAGTGGAAGCTTCCAGAAGCACTGCTTCGCTTCTCTCGTTCCCTGTGCTGTTATATTAGCGATAGAGAGAAAGGGTGTACGTGTTTGTTTCCTGGTCCGTGCTGGATTCCGCCTTTTTTATTCGCTGGGCTGAAAAACAAGGGCCCATGTCATTGGCTCGGCCCACGACTGGTGTACGCATTCTGGGCCCGAGTTTGATCTGGAGCTTGATGTTCGGCCTGAGAAAAATGTACAGGGAAATTGTATTTTTGCTCCTGTTTTGCATCTCATCAATTGTGCGACCGTTCTTACACCGTTGTCCTTTTCTATCGATGTAGAGGCAAAAGATCGCGAAAAAGAGTAAAAGTTCCCACCACCCCAATTTGTTACGAGCTCTCTAGAAATAATAGATCGGGGGAAGATATAAGAGGCAATGTTGCACTGACTTGATCAAAATTAGACGGGGAAAATCGTATATTTAAATGCAAAAGAAAAAAATTATATTCGTTACAGTAAGAGATGCCCATACCAGAAGGAGGCAAAGTGCGAAGACAAGAGATAATGACATGCACACAGAGCCGGGGGCGGGTGTTGATTTTGTGTGGAAGAGTCGACGCGTTGGTTCATCATATAAGACGTCCTTGTCGTTGTTGTCGTCTCCCTTCTTTCTCGTGACAACATTGCGAGCGTGTATATATATCTGTGTGTGCTAGCTAGCTGCCGGTTCATAATAATTAATCAGAGGTTTATTTAATTTCGGTTAATCTATGCAATGAGCCTGCATGCAGGAGAAGCAGAACACACGTACTACGTACTGTCACGGGTCGTCGATTAATTGATCCATCTCACTCAGCTTCTCCTTTCCTAACTCGTACATACCCGATATACAGCGTTTATCCAAACCCTCCCTATCGTCATGTGTTGGATTTGAATCATGTGAATCCGAACCAAAGTTTGTTTGACCCTTTAATCTTTGACTTCTTGGTACGACTACAACAATTATTTCATTTTTGTGTTTAGAAAAGTGAATATAATGTTTTTCGTGTTGTCTTAATGAAAGTAAATTAGAGTTGTTGGTTCATAGTACTTGAACATCACGTAATAAGATCTGATTGAGAACTTGTATTGACCACTATATTGAAGCTGTAGTCGATAGAAAGAATGATGCATGCATGCATATACAGATGATGTGGAGGGGGACGCATGCATACCTCTCTAGAATACGTGGTTCGTTTAGAAGGAACTCTCGCATGTGAAGTAGTGAACCAGAGCTTGCTGCATGCTGCTCGATAATACCCTACTAGCTAGTAGCACTGAGATATAGTGAAACAACACGATACAGTACGTACGACTGTGCTGCTGGGGTCTGAATCTATCGTCACGCTATCTCTATGTACGTATATATCATATGTACCTCACTGGATGCTGCAGGGCTACTGTTGGACGACTGCCGGCCACATCGTATGGGAGCCATGTCCAGCTTCAACAGTAATGTATAGTTTGTACATACAGCCTAGCCAAAGCTATCATAGCCATGAAGCATGTGGCTTATATATGCTCTAGGGCGCATGCATGTCCGGTACTTACGGTACACAATAATGCGCAAACACTGCGCATTTTTTTCTTTGCCTGTATAGATATGTGCAAATTATTAACGAGAAAAACGGTGTTGGTACCAGGATACAGAAAATGGAATTGCTGAAACCGAACATTACCCCCTTTGGTTATTTTTCTTCTTTTGCCCGTTATATGAGAACGAATGATCGACGAACTTGAACTGATATATAACAGTGTCCTAACGTCAAGATGGAAGTATTTTGTTGAACCACTGTACTATGAAGGCAATGGGATGCTGATAGGGCGGCACATCGATCGGATCCATCTCCGTTGGCGGGGCGAACGCGCGCGGCTTTGTCCTGGTTGCGAAATGAAATTATTTATCGAAACAAGACAAGGGCATGGCGCCTCACCGCTAGCGTAGCGAGCTGCTGCATCATCTAGCAAGGCCTTTTATCATCGTCGCCATCATCATCTCATCAGGAGAGAGAGAGAGAGAGAGAGAGAGAGAGAGAGAGATATGATATGCATCATGTCTCTGTCCCAGTCTCTCCGGCCTCTTTGGCTCCCACTGCCCCTGGGCCTCCCCTCCTCACGAGTCACGAGTCTCTCCCCTCCTTTGGTTCGCTCGACAGCAACTTATCTTGCCGGTTAGTTGTTTTTCTTTTTCCTTTTTTTGGGACAAACCACTTCAAATATAATGGTTGTTGTGTGTCTGAATATATATGCCTCTCTAGAACTGTTCCTTATTCATGTCCCTTCTATTCACATTACATTTTCCTTTTTAATTCATAGCAAAGTAGTGTAGAGATTCACATCTTTTTCCCTTTATTTTTACGAGACACAATACAAACGCATATGCTTATATACACGTATGGGGTCACCCCTATATATATGAACGCCTCTGTAAGACTGGATCGTCTAATTTGAGATTAACAAAGTCACTACAAACGTCTCAATGTCAATAGAAACGCCACGTTCACTTGAATAATTACCTGTAAATGTCTTAAACTTGAACTATGCTCAGTTCGTGAGACCTGCTTGTTTTAGTAGATTTATTGCCGCTTTTACATATACTTATCCAACATAAACTAATTTCACAAAAAAAAACTATATAAATGATATGATACAACTTAAGAAAAAAAAGGAGGAGGGGGGGGGTATATAATGTACTCTCCATCTCGCGAGATGGATCTGTGGCTGCTGTTATGCCAGCAACAGGCAACCGTTTGTCGCCGTGAAACAGTCTCGCCGGGCCAGGTAAACAGGTCCCTCGCTGCCAACTCATACATGTATTCATCTGCATTGTAGCACTGCACTGTAACTTCAGCCAGTACTTGCCGCACCAACCGAATCATTCGCATATATATGCGCAACCAAGCTATTAGAGAAGCAGCTGGGCCGTGGGGTTTACATTTGCGAGCTGTGTGCACACACATTACCCTGCAATGCCTGCCTGCATTATACAGCTAGTAGCTGCCCTGCAAGTCCTTCACCACGTGGTGTGTGACATGGCTGCAGGCCCGTTCTAATCACTGACTACCTCTGTTATCTTTTCTTTTTGGTATGATAAAAAACCATGATGTTTGAGAGAAGCAAGGCACTAGTCTAGTGGTGCCATAAACAAGGTTAAGTTTACATGCCCCAAAGAGGCGTGGAGCTTACTGGCTATAGCGTGTTAAAAAGCAAGGCATAACCAAGGCATTAAGCGGAAAAGTAGTCCTACAGTCCTTAATAAAGCAAGAAGGGAGTAAATGGTGACCTATTGAACATGTCGAACAACAAATCAAACCGGTTAGTCATGCATTCCATGCAAAAGACCAAAATCTAAGTATAATTCGAAGCTTACAGCGGCCAATCCTCTCATCTCTGGTTGGATCTTCTCCCGGGCTTTGTAACCTCTTGTTTGGCCAGCGATCTAGCAGTGCCAATGGTCGGATGGGTTTTGTTTCCACTGAAAACAATAGTCAAGTATCATTCTCTCCACATGCATGCATACAACCGCGTCAAACTCTTGATAATTTACCGACACATCAATTAAAAATATTTGTCGTCACAGAAAAACTAGCATTCATCATGTTATGATAACGTGCACAAGTTCAGTTTGTTCACTTATCAGTGTTTGATGCATGATGGGTCGGCCGTGCACGTGTTGTGTGTAGTACAATTACGACACGGTGCAACTGACAGAGATCACTAAAGTCTACATTCACCGAATCTTTTGCTAAGTGTGTACTAAAAAGGTTGGCTACAATTGTCATTGGTTTCCTCTTTACGTGAAACTTTGTTTAGCTTTTAGATGACAACAAATGCGTACATATGTGGCTGATATTCTACACAGTTGAAAGTGTAATTTAATTGAAATTAAACAGTATGATCGTTGGATCTTTAAAGTGCCCGTTCGCTCTCGAGAGATACTCAGACCTTGAGTTTTCTCCCCCATAGAATGGTTGAGAATTGACCTCTCATTAAAAAAAAAATCTTTTTACTGCAATGATGATGACAATCTTTATGAAGCTCTCAACACCCTTAGTATAAATATTCGGCCTCGAATATGTAGTTTTTCTTGTTGAACTCAAATTAATATTTTTCAAAAAGCATTATGATTTTAGCAAATCATTGATTACACCTCGATCGCAAATATTATGGAACTCCGTGTAACTGAAGGAGTTGATCTTCTTTAACTATGTTGCGTGGTTACTCTTTATAGACAACTCTCGACACAATTCAAAATTATTTGACTTGCGTTGTAACAGTATCAAAATATTCATACTTGAGCCCTCTGGTTGAAATAAAGCTCGAGTAGAAGCTCACTATAAAATACTAGTAAAGTATATTTTGGGACGTACTTAACAATGATTAGTAAGTAACATGATCCATGTAGAAACTCGGGTGTAGGACAAATTGGCGAAGAAGCAAACAGACATATCGGCATCAGAATTATTTTGTGTGCAAGTTGCAATGGTCAAATTCAGGCGGCAGGGCACTGAGATACTCCGCCTTTGCAAAACAGATAAAACGCCGTGGAGCCCAAGTGTCATACGCTACCACCACCAGTCGGTGTACAGTAGAGATCAGAGAGAGAGAGAGAGAGAGAGAGAGAGAGAGGAGGCTAGCTATAAAGCAAGTGCTGGTGTTAGAGAGAGAAATCTCAAGGAGGTTGTGGTGGACGTGCGTCCTCCTGTCCTGCCTCTAATACTCCAAAATCACCACCAGACTAGTATTGTAGCCAGTCCATTATATTGCTCTCACCCTCTTCTTTTTCTTCTTGATCCTCCGGCTTCTTCCTCTCTGCTTTATCCATATGAGCTAGCTAGCTAGAGATCTCGTTTAATTATTAGAGACCTGCTCATCCATGCAGCAGCGCTTCTGATCCTCGCTTTTCTGTGAAGCTATCTAGCCCATCCTTTGCCTGCAGTAGTCGAGCAAAAACTGCAGGTTGAATCGATCGATCGTCAAGATTAACAAGAGGTTAGGAGTGGATCTTAATTTTGAGTAGCGATATATAGATAGTGTTGTTGGGAATATATAGTGGTTGGTGGTAGAGAGGGCCGGGATATGCTTGAGGTGGTGTCCACGGTGCGAAGTCCTAGCAAGGTGGATCATCATCATCATAATCATGGAGGCGGATTCGAGGACGTGTTCATGGTGGACGACGACAACCTCCTCGACTACATCGACTTCACCAGCTGCGTCGACGTCCCCAGCTTCTTCGACGCCGATGGGGACATCCTTCCAGACCTCGAGGTCGACCCCACCGAGCTCCTCGCCGAGTTCGACGACGCTTGTCCTCGAACGTCGACGCAAGGGGAGAAGAAGGAAGAATCTCCTGCAGCTGGTGGCCAAGAGAAGAAAGATATCGCGAGGAAGAAGAACGGGGATGAGGTGTCGAGCGCGGTGACGACGGAGGATTCTGCAGCAGCGGCAGGGTCCGACACCAAGTCGTCCGCGTCGGCAGAGGGCCACAGCAAGAAGAAGAAGACGTCGTCGTCCAAGAACTCTCACGGCAAACGGAAGGTGAAGGTACTTCCACGCCCTTGAAATTGCATGCCCTAGCATCTAGCTAGTACAAGAGTCTCATAGGAGTACATCAATTAAGAAGCGCGCGGTTTATTTGCTGCTGCCTGTGGCACAAGAAAAATACACAAAACTCGCTCATGTCTATCTGGTTCTCTCTTTTTTTTTAAGAAGAAAAAAACTGGGCAAATCCATGTGTTCAGATCTGACGCCGCGCAAACACACGTACGAATCAAAGCACACCATCACGGGAGACTTTTTTAGCAGCCCTCCTGCATGGCGAGTCGTACCGCTGCTGCTTCTTGCTCCTGCTGCTATCTAGTACGTGTGACTTGCCATCATCAGCTGTTGATCTGCTTGTATAGGCACTGAGCTTTACACCCAAGTGTTGGCTCGGCAATGAATAGGGCCATGGGAATCCCCGTGTAGCTCCCTTTTTCGGATGGATGGATGGATGGATGGATAGATCTTGGCAGGGATCCATGAAATGAAAGAGTTTGACACTGCAGCGCAGGGCCGGTGTCACGGGATCGACCAAGCCAAAGCATGCATGCATATACCAACAAACAGTACTACCACAGCCATAGCCGCTGCTCCTCCTTTTTTCCGATCCCCGGCCAGTACAAGTTGCAGCACAGTCTTGTCTTTGTGCTGCCATATGCAGCTACCATGAAATCCGAGGCTTTTACGGCTAACTGCTCAACGATTAATTGCACATTTTGGTGTCTGAAATCTGTACATCGGATTCAGACATAGGTGCATGTTTTTTGGTTTCTTAGCCTAGCGAGTACTATTACATGCATGCATGTGAACCTAAGCACTGATCGATTTGGTTCGTTCCTGATGATATTAATTCCTCTATAATAATTAGGTGGATTGGACGCCGGAGTTGCACCGTAGGTTCGTGCAGGCGGTGGAGCAGCTCGGGATCGACAAGGCCGTGCCGTCCCGGATCCTGGAGATCATGGGGATCGAGTGCCTCACCCGCCACAACATTGCCAGCCACCTCCAGGTATAGTCATGTATATTAATTGGCGCGGTAATTTTCATAAGAAACATTTGAATTCCTGCATGAAACTAATGCCTTAGCAGGCGTGGAAGATGAATGAGGGCGAGACACAGATGTTATATAATTATAAGAGTCAACTAGAAATGATTCTGGTGCGTGATTAGTCATTTGGGTATATACACTCACACGTACTCGGTACTCACAATAGAGCAGCCAGCAGATCTGAGTGAAGCATTTGTCCTTTGCGCCAGTGATATATGATACTAGCTAGGACATACTCATCGTCATGTGAATCGATCTTTTACCAGGCTCTGCCAGAGCACGCATGGCAGTACAAGCTAGGTGGTAAAAGTGAGAGCATATTTGAAACATGGGGCATGCATTGCAGATTTAGAGCAGAAGGGAGCAAGCTACTATAGATTATGTAAAATTGGTGCAGGTCAATGCATGGCGTCGTTTCGTAAGTAGGAGGATATAAATATTCCTTGGCTGAAACCGTGCAAATGGGACGAGCCAACGAGTACAGACTCCGGCGCCACAAACCAAAACACCCTCTGAGCTTGCGCGGGCCTGCTCTGTCCGCGGCATGCTTTCTTTGTCACCTCCCTTCTGGATTAGACGAACCGCCTCGTCCGGCACAAATCCCAACACAAGTGGTTTCAAACACATCATCATCAGTTGCACGTGAATCTGATTTGCAGGAAACAAAATGTTTTTGGGTTCATAACTCTGTTAGTCTCTGTGTAGTGCATGCCGTGATCTGAACATCTTAATTAGCGGAGCGCCATATTTGACCCTCATTCTAGCTAGAAATCTAGCGGCAATCGTCAGTTGTTATCGTCATGCATCCGTGGTAATTTAAATTTGCTTGTCTTCATTTCTTGTGGTTGTGTGCGCATGCAGAAGTATCGGTCGCAAAGGAAGCATCTGATGGCGCGGGAGGCGGAGGCGGCGACCTGGGCGCACAAGCGCCAGATGTACGCCGCCGCCGGAGTTGGAGCGCCGAGGATGCTGGCGCCGCCGACCGTGGGCTTCCCGCCGCCGGGGTTCGTCCGGCCGCTGCACGTGTGGGGCCACCCTCCGATGATTCCGAGCGGCGGCGTCGAGGAGCTGCCCGCGGGGCCGG
>LAPY01001984.1:33304-44945 GCA_000970635.1 Eragrostis tef | reverse complement strand
AGATACGGCCTCCGCGTCCGCGCCATCCTCGCCTTCCACCAGTGCGGCGCCGGGCCGCATGACCCACTCTGGTGTGTCTCCCGTTTCGCCCCAGCTGCCCTTCCTTTTTTTTGTTAAAAAAAAAAATTCTGATCGAGTACATATGCTTGTGAGTTGAGGAATGGTTATGGCATGAAATGCGAAATCCTGTAACCCTATTTCCAAAGGAATACAACTTGAGGGGCTGCATGTTGAAGCTCCCTTGGCACAACTCTAGTTTCATGAGATAATAAAGGCTGCATTTTTACGTAATGCAGTGACTAACTTGCAGGAGACACATAATCACCATCCCAAGATGAATGAATTATAGATGTGCAAGTTGACTGGGTTGTTTAACTTTTTATTCAGATTATTTTGTCATTACAAAATTGATGTTTAATGAGATACTATTTTTGTTAATTTCCCTTCAGAGTCATTTTGCATGTATCATGGATCAGACTTCAACAGGGATGGTCATTTAATCATCTATTTAGATTCTCTTTACTGCCACTACTTGCATGGATAATCCAAAGAAAATAAATGGTACTGCGCACACATTGCACACGGATGTCCTATTTAGAGATAATAGAGTTATCATGCAGTGTGCTGAAAGCGCTCTCATTGACAGTGCATCTTGAAAAAACAACTGGCATGTGTGCACGCCTAACAACGAGGCCACAATTAAGGTCCAAGGAAATACGAGCCTAAATATCTATAAACATGGTTGTTACAGAAGAGATTTTAGCCTAGACTGGTTCCACAACTTCCATTGCTGTGGGATACAAAATGAGCATGCTCACTGTGAAGAGCGAAACACAGGGCTCTAATGGAGTGAACTGAATAATGGCATATGGCTAACGAAAAGGAGCTGACTTGAGCGGACCTAGCTATTCGTTTAGAAAACTTCAGTATTTTCCTATCTACACGGTAGAAAATCGAAACACCATAGGATATTGGTGCATGGCCTTGCCTTGGGCTACACTGCATACTCATTTTGGACTCCAGAGGCACTGGTACACATCTTATTCCTTTGTGGGTTGGGATATGCATATTTTTTTTTCTGTTTTGGCTTGAGTCAGGGGCCAATGCCAATGAAATGTGGCCCTATGATAGATCTGGAAGTAAAGTCTATCATGTGTCGATTTGTTGTAGATTAAGATATTACTGTTAAAAGTGAAAAGGGAAAACAAATCTGAGAATTTAATCCATGAATGCCCTCAAATTACATGTCTTACATGCTGGATGTGTAAGTACTTTCCCAAAGTTTCACCCATTCTTTGGTCACAATTAATTTGAATCATATATTTGTATGATCTAGGAACTAATTCGAAGCCGCAACAATTATGTTAGTAGCTGTTTATAGAAATAAAACCCGTTATGAGTTTGCCACATTGTAATAATTTTCCTTACATGTCGTTCCAAGTTTTTTTCTTTTCTTGTAATATACAGCAATGTTATTCTTCATGTTGTTTGTCGCTGTGATGAAATTTTCGATTCACTCGATCCTGCATCTGTTGCAAAATTATCTCTCGTTTGTGATTAATAGCCGGAGTTTCCTCTCTTTCCAGGATTCCTCTTCCACAATGGGTGCTTGAGGAGATGGATAAGTTTCCAGACTTGTCATATACTGATAGATACCAGCAGAGAAACAAAGAATACATCTCACTGGGCTGTGATATTCTTCCTGTTCTGAAAGGAAGGTCGCCTATGCAAGCTTATTCAGACTTCATGAGGAGCTTTCGCAATACTTTCGAGGATTACCTTGGGGCTATAGTAACAGTTTGTATTCTCCCTTGTATTTCAGCACATAATATTAAAAGAAAGACAATAGTTTATTGAACATAATATTATCTGTACATGACCAAAAGCACGTGGCCCTCATAGAACTCTTGTCCAGGAAGTTCAAGTTGGAATGGGCCCCGGAGGTGAGCTGAGGTATCCATCATGTCCAACTGAGAAGCTAAATCAGCCAGGCAGCTCATCTGAACTTGGGGAATTTCAATGTTATGACAAGGTACACTGCCAAATAAGATTCTTAGTCACAGTCATATCAAAATGGAACACGTGAGGTGTTGCTTTGCCTTGTTCAGATATTTAGACTTATGTAATGTGTTAGGTTATTCATGCCTTCAATTTTTTAAGTGATATCATATAGGTTACCATCCTCCCATTACAGGCCATATTTAAACTAATGAAGCATAGCATTAGCTTAACTAGGCAAATAAAATGCCCATGAGGCCTGACTTCAGCTTATAAGCTCTTGAGCTGAAGCCACACGAAAATTGGGAATGGCCTTTGTAATTCTGTCCATTCATTCCTTCATTTTGAGGATGCAGAAGTGTGACACTGGGGAAAAAAATGTCACCATGCATTTTTGTTATAAGCTAATCTCTGTAAACTGCATTCTGTTGTTAAACAACAATCTCTTATGTGTAATTACATGGCTCTTGTAAAAGCTGGAGGTTGCATCTGATACTATCTTTGCATGAATCCTGATATATGTTTTCTGTTCTGCTTTGACAGTTTATGCAAGCATCATTGAGTGCGTGTGCGCAGATTCTTGGGATGCAAGAGTGGGGGAGTGGTGGTCCAACTGTCACAGGGGACTCAACTCAGAACATTGAGGAAACTAGCTTTTTTCGTGCTGATGGAGGATGTTGGGATACACCTTATGGTCGTTTTTTCCTTGAGTGGTATTCAGGAATGCTTCTCCTCCATGGAGAGAGATTGTGCATGATAGCTGATGCAGTCTTCACTGGTACTGGTGTGACTATCTCGGGAAAGGTTGCTGGCATACATTGGCACTATTACACTAGTTCACACCCATCTGAGTTGACAGCTGGATACTATAATACACTATTAAGAGACGGTTATCTTCCTATCGCTCAAATGTTTGCTAGATACAAAGCTGCACTATGTTGTAGTTGTTTTGATCTGAGGGATGCTGAAAGAACTGATTCCGAGAGCAGCCCGGAAGGGACTCTCCAGCAACTTGTAGGTGCTTATAAGCTCTTGAGCTGAAGCCACACGAAAATTGGGCATGGCCTTTGTGATTCTGTCCATTCATTTTGAGGATGCAGAAGTGTGATACTGGGGAAAAAAAGTGTCCATGCATTTTTGTTATAAGCTAATCTCTGTAAATTGCATTGTTAAACAACAATCTCTTGTGTGTAATCACATGGCTCTTGTAAAAGCTGGAGGTTGCATCTGATACCATCTTTGCATGAGTCCTGAATCTCCTGATATATTTCTGTTCTGCTTTGGCAGTTTATGCAAGCATCATTGAGTGCGTGTGCGCAGATCCTTGGGATGCAAGAGTGGGGGAATGGTGGTCCAACGGTCACAGGGGGCTCAAATAAGAACATTGAGGAAACTAGCTTTTTTCGTGATGGAGGCTGTTGGGATACACCTTATGGTCGTTTTTTCCTTGAGTGGTATTCAGGAATGCTTCTCCTCCATGGAGAGAGATTGTGCATGATAGCTGATGCAGTCTTCACTGGTACTGGTGTGACTATCTCGGGAAAGGTTGCTGGCATACATTGGCACTATTACACTAGTTCACACCCATCTGAGTTGACAGCTGGATACTATAATACACTATTAAGAGACGGTTATCTTCCTATCGCTCAAATGTTTGCTAGATACAAAGCTGCACTATGTTGTAGTTGTTTTGATCTGAGGGATGCGGAAAGAACTGATTCTGAGAGCAGCCCAGAAGGGACTCTCCGGCAACTTGTAGGCGCTGCTAAAATGTGCAACCTTCCTCTTAATGGTGAAAATTCTGTTACAAGACTGGATGATACATCACTGAATCAAGTCGTAAGAAGCTCAAGGCTGTACTCGGGTCGTAGCTCAGGAACATCTTTTTCCTTCAACTATGTTAGGATGAACAAAAGCTTGTTTGAGTTTCACAATTGGAGCAGGTTTACTAAATTTGTGAGGCAGATGTCAGATGCCAGGACCTTTCTTGCAAGACTAGACTTCAGGAGAGGGCAGCGATATCTGTCTTCAATGTCAGTTGTTTGGGTAGTTAGTCGAGCTTGTGCATATACGTGAGAGGGATTGGAATCATGTACCTGTAATTTGAACGCTAAAATGATTCGACGACATAGAAGGAAACATATCACTCGGTAAATGGCTCGGTTTTTAAGTTGCCAGAAGGCCAGGCATGCACCTGACCAAACGAAGTTCTGTGTTGTTAGGTGCTACAGTGGGTATATTTGTTGTCAACAATCTTATTGGGGCCTTTTTCCCCCTTTGCAAGCTGACACAATGCTTACATAGTAGCTGTCATAGAATTTATCTTTGAATATATCTTCAGTTGGTACTGGACTTACCCCCACATGTTTATTGAACCAAGTTTAACTTTCGTATCTGTTGCTGCGCAAACAAGATTGAACTGCGCACCCATATTATGTTTCCCTACTCTATTCTACAACATAAAATGTTTCACCACACGAGTACTCTTGAAATGGTGGGTACTTTCAGAGATGCTGCTGATATCGCAGTTCGGAAATCAGATGGTGTTTTTCACTGCTTCGCCCTTCGGAATTCCAAATGCCTGGTATTGGAGCTCACCGATCGCTGTAGGTTCTCAGCTTGACTTATGCTGTCCACCGCGTCGAAAAGCTGCGGCAGTTAGACTAACACAGGTCTTAGTCCTCCTTTTTTTTGATGGAAAAATGCTTCCATTAAACTGGAGGCGTCGCAGAATCGCGAGCAACCATCACACAAAGACAATCAGGAAGATTGTCCAAAACTGGATCAACCTCCTCGGCAACCACACACCCAAGCGCCGCAAGTTCGTGCGCAACATTATTACAAGTTCTACTCTTATGAAAAACATTAACATGCATAAAATCCAAACGGAGCATTAGCTTAATCTCCATAACAATACCTCCAGGGGCTCGGTCGGTCATGTGTATCCGAGAGGAGTGCATCTTTCGCCATCATGGCATCCGTCTCAACTTTTTGAATGGACGACATTCTCAAATCCCTTGCCGCCTTTACTGCTTCGAGACATGCCAATAACTCAGCATGGAACGAGCTCATAAGAAAAGAAAGCCTCCCTCGCGCAGCTCTAATCACATCCCTTTCATGATCTCCCCGTGGCCCTGTTCGGCAGGTTGTTCTGTAGCTGTTTTACTTGCTACTAAAAATATAACTGCGAACACTATAGCAGTTGGTGAAGAAATAACTGAAACACTATAGTTGCTGAAAACTTCGATCGACGTTTCTTTTCAGACATCCAGCAGGTGGTTTCTCCCTGTTTTCCTTCCTCTTCGGCTGCCATTCACATTCCTTGGCCAGATACGTGGTAAATTCGGCTGCGAAGCACTCCACGTTATGTACTAGCCATACAGCAGTTCTCATCCTTCCAAGAACTGGTCCTCCAACTTCTCAGGAGCAGCAATCAATACAGCTGGCATAGAAAATACTGCTTCTTCATCCCGCTTTGACCTGAACATGGCAAAATTAGCAAACTCTGGATAATGTTGCAAAAAATGGCCACTTGTTCACTGGAATGTTCGGTTGTCCAAATTCCTGACAACGATGACTTACAGTATATTAATTATTCCAGAACCAATGTTGGAAGAACAAGAAACCCACCAACATACGCAACTGGGGATTACAGACAGTATCTGAACCATTCCTGACGAACAAGACTTGTCTCTATTTGTTACTACTTTCATAAATCCTATATGCTGAAGCGTGCATATTAAAATAATAGTTCACGATGGGTATCGTCTCAAAAATATATAAAAACAAGATAGACATTAGCAACTTAAATATTTTATTAGGGCTCAACTCTATCATCACACTGTTCGAAATTAGTGTAGCTGAGCATCATGTGTTTGTGACAATTTATATAAATAGATGTCTTTACAGCAACGAACAGTCAACAAGAAAGCAGCTATATGCAAAGTCAGCTTCAACATTCGGGATTTCGGGGTGCTGAAGGGAAAAGGTGCCTCCAAGGGAAATTAGTGTAGCTGAGCGTCATGTGTTTGTGACAATTTATATAAATAGATGTCTTTACAGCAACGAACAGTCAACAAGAAAGCAGCTATATGCAAAGTCAGCTTCAACATTCGGGATTTCGGGGTGCTGAAGGGAAAAGGTGCCTCCAAGGGAAATTAGTGTAGCTGAGCGTCATGTGTTTGTGACAATTTATATAAATAGATGTCTTTACAGCACCGAACAGTCAAAAAGAAAGCCAGCTATATGCAAAGTCAGCTTCAACATTCGGGGTGCTGAAGGGAAAAGGTGCCTCCAAGCCCAAATCCAGCACTGGTCTGTTCTACTTCGGACAATTACAACAAATCTGGTCTGTAACTTGGATAACCGAATTTCCAGCACCAAACGCTTAATATGTACAGCGTTGACTACAAGTGCGCTCTGAACAATATATGTATTCTTGGGGGCAAAAATAAATTCTACATTTGTCAAATACAACAAAACAGCTAGTGCTATCTAGTGACACAACTAGCTTAACAAGTGAAACTGAACTCTTGGTACACCAACTTGTGCGCACTACCTCGCAAATGAAGCAAAAGGTTGTCATGATGCATATCAACCAGAGCTTCCACAAGAGCTTCCAAGGTGTGCCGCGATATCGCTAACCAACAGCCTGATGACATGGCTTCCAGAATGCCGCGAGATTTCCATGCATTCCTCCAAGTCTGCATTGCACGCCAACTTCACCCACTCATGATCATCGTCGAGATACTTGATATCGAACATGCCAACGTCCATCCTTAGCCTTTTTGCAACTTCATCTTTTAATACAGTAACACTGCCAGAGCATGGGAAGCGGAACCTTACAATGTCTTCCTTAAAACTCGCTTTTATGGTAACAGTTCCTGAATGCTTCATTGATCTCAAATTACTTGGAGTGGCAAAAATTGGTTGATCGGCTGCTGAAGTGAAGAGATTCTTCAAATCTTTGGAGCTGCCAGAATCCTCAATGAGCATCCTGGATAGTGGTAGCTGTGGTTCTTGAAAAGGCTCTTTTGTGAACTCCTCTGGATTAATCTGGGGCTCCGCGAATGTGGAAGCAATTGGCTATACGAGATCTCCATGCACTCCTCCAAGTCTGCATTGCACGCCAACTTCACCCACTCATGATCATCGTCGAGATACTTGATATCGAACATGCCAACGTCCATCCTTAGCCTTTTTGCAACTTCATCTTTTAATACAGTAACACTGCCAGAGCATGGGAAGCGGAACCTTACAATGTCTTCCTTAAAACTCGCTTTTATGGTAACAGTTCCTGAATGCTTCATTGATCTCAAATTACTTGGAGTGGCAAAAATTGGTTGATCGGCTGCTGAAGTGAAGAGATTCTTCAAATCTTTGGAGCTGCCAGAATCCTCAATGAGCATCCTGGATAGTGGTAGCTGTGGTTCTTGAAAAGGCTCTTTTGTGAACTCCTCTGGATTAATCTGAGGCTCCGCGAATGTGGAAGCAATTGGCTTGCAAACAAATGTCTGGTTTGCAGGGCTTCCCTGACATGAGCCTTCCGAAGTACGTGAATTTATGCTGCCTTCTCCAGATGAGCTTCTCGAGTGAGAAGCCTTGTCTGCTTCAAGCTGTGCATCGTTGTTATTGTCCATAAATCCTTGCTGGGGCATGAGTATACCAAAATGACCATCATTTTCAAGTGATTTTTGCAAACAAGAATCTCTGTCACCATCAATAGTAGGATTCGAAAGTTCTGCGACTTTACTTTGAGTCACTTTCTCTAAATTAAGAGAATCCGATGAAGGTCCAACAGGTATTGGAAGAGGACCTGTGATAGATGTGAGATTAAATGCCGCGTCTGAGCCTTGAACAGACTCAATTACCTGCTTTAGTTTCGAGAGAGATCTGTTGACCTTATTGATTTTTCGAGATGGCCAACGAGAAATCCCATGCTGCCTGCAGATGCGTTTCATGGTTGTGGGGCACACTGTCATATACAAAAGGGAAACTAGTCAATCCACAGAATATCCAAAGGTCAGCCCATAACAGTGTTTCTATTCCCTCATTAGGTTCTAAACGGCGATTGGTGGAAAAGCCTAAACGACATTTACAGCAATGAAAAGAAGATGAAAAAAATTGCTTCCCCGCTAAATACACCAACATGCATAGGAAGTTCTACCTCTTTTGCCAGGTTTACATACATGAGCAAAAAACCCATAATCCTTCTCTCATCAAGTATTACTGAACTACACGTACTAACATTCAATAGTATAAATATACAAGATGATCAATGAGAAAAGAGCTCTATGTTGACAGGAATAAAAGTTCTACCCCGCAATGATAGCTAGAAGTCTAGAACACTTAATGCATTTAGCATAGAAGCTCAAAAACAGCATGATGCAACTTTGAAATTCAACAAAATCACACAAACCAAACTACGATTGAAAATTAAGAAAATTGCTGAATATGGCAATACAAGAGTTAGTTTAGGTCAGAAAGAGTGGGACAGTTAAAAGGAATTCAGTGAACTGGGATATTAGAAGCATACCACCAAGGCTTTTTGCTGCATTTTTCAGGCTTCCAGAAAAGTATTGCTGAAGAACGTCTAAACTGATAGTTTTTTCTGCTTTCCCTCGTCTCCTTTCAGGGGGTTTGTTGGTTTTGTGAAGCAAGGAATCAGAGGCACTGCTACCATTTGGTCTTGTGGCAGAAGTGCCATTATCTAGAGACTGATCATCAGCCAAAATATGCCCCTCTGGCATATTTGAAACTCTCTTAGTCTCTGTATCAAAGTCGTGGACTCGTCCACGCGTATCACCTTCAGGGGACTCGCGAAGGCAACCTTCAGAGTTATCATACTGCACATCTTTCTTGAATTCGTCATTCTCAATTTTAAGCACATTACCAAGTTGAAGAGAAACTCCATTCAAATCTCTGTCACCAACTACCTTTAGACTACGAAGACACCTCTTCATTCGAGTTAATATAGATTCCAACAATGCATTTTGATCATTTTCGTCTATGCAATCAGGAGGCAGGAAAAACTCTAATATGTAGTCATCATGTCCAGTATAAGAACTTTGCAAGCATATTGCAAAGCAACCAGCCAATCCAAACATACGAGCATAGTGTACAAGAGGGTATTCCAACTTACAAAATTGCCTAATGTCTTTTGAAAAGCAAGGTTTGCGTGAGATAAATGCCTTTCCAGGAACTCCTTGCCCCCTCTGTAGGTGATGCTCTACACAGGCATCTCTAAATCCCCACATGTGAGCATCAATCACATGAAACGCCACATCACTGGTTGACATGCAAACCTCCCCCATGCAACTCCCATCGAAACTTAAGCAACTCTTTTTCAAACCACCACCATGTGCCAGTACACTTCGATACTTGCAAGGAACCCAGGTTTGTGCAAGAGGAAGTTTATGCTCTTCACATACTACAGTCAAGATCTCTAATATTTCCACGAGAGCAGTTTGGCGGCCTTCATTACATATCTGAGTAAGGAAAGCAAAAACATAAACCACCCTCCACTATAGCATAAACATGAAAAAAAATGCTCATGTTGCAACTATGGAAGACTCACCTGGACATTTGGATGGTCAAATATTTCAGTGCTTTTAAGATTCACAGCCTGCAGATAGCACAAGCAAAATTGCCAAAATGTAAGGGCATGATTCAACAAAATTTATACTACATGTGGCTGCTATAGCTGTTGCCTGAGGTTATTATTGCCCATAACTAGGCATTTTCACCTGAATGTTTATGTAGATTTAAACGACATACAATGAGTAAAAGAAAAGGACTAACCTCAAGAGCTTTGCAGACTTTATCAACCTCACAGGCATAGTTTATCTTCTTTGATGTCATGATAAGTTCGACAACAGCAATACATGACTGAGCAGAAGGATCAAAGACAGGCAGGGCAACAGTACCATGAACATTGTAACTGATAGCATGGTTAAGACGTGGATACTCATTACTACTATAGTACTGCACATTTGGTGTCCACTCAGGCACCTTTTGCTTGTAGACACGCCCAGGTAGCCCCAGCTCTCCAGCATTATCGCCATCTACTGAAAACATGTACATCATGGATACAGCCCTATACTGAAGCAGCCCGATGCTCTGGTGGTCAAGTACAAAAGGCTGTCCTGAAGTAGTAAGCACATAGCGGTCTCCATTTTTAACTGGTGCCCAGACCTGAACCAACAGATGCTGATCTGTGGAATCTTTGAAGTACCTGAGAGCCTGTGTAAGTCTCTCCTTAAATAAGCTAGAGTTATCTGTGCCATCGCCATCCAGAGATAGGTGCAACTGCCATTTGTGATTGATCTGCTCAACTCTCTTACTAGTAGTGTCCGAATTCCCTATAACAAAAGCGAGTTGTGAGGGGAGAAACACAACAACATGTAAGAAAGGGACTAGTAAATTACTATTTTCGTATGGAGAAACCAAGGTTCCTACATGCATTGAGCTTGACAAGTCACAAATGTAGTGGATTTATGATTTCGATTAAGTGAAGCAAAAAGTAACACAACACAACACACAATCTAGGGCCAGTGAAACTAAGATGACCTAGTTTATTCAGCATGTAAGTAAAGTTGATCTCACTATTGCAATAGATTTGCACTACTATAATATAAGGAGACAAGACAAGCAAGGCGTTATCCAACTGCCTCAACTTTGAATACAGTCCAGCGTACTTCTTTCATGGCGTCATAAGCCACCACTAAATATAGTAAATACATCCCGAGATAGCTTTAGAGGCACCACACAATCACTAGGAGACAGAGCAAAGTAGTCCATGTGTTTTAGTCTAAAGTAAATGACTCAGGAAACAATAGCACAAGAAAGGAGCCTCTTTTTGTATTGCACAGTAAATAATCAAGTACTCCTCCCACCTCCTAGTGGAATCCAAATTGCCATCAACAAATCTTAGCAATCATTAGCATTAAAAACCAAGGATGGCCCCACCAATGCAAGCCGGAAAGGAAAGCCTTTATTTTTCCGTTCCCCTTCAGAGTCTTAGCACTACCTCCTAAACAAGCAGCATTGGTATCATGACAACGAAGACATGGCAGCTAAATTTATAACATTTTATCCACTTTGTCGCAACAGGAGGCATAAAGATTCCGTTTGATCCAAACCCATTTCGCCAAATCTTATAAACATGGCAAAGTCAAACATAAAGCTAGGAAGGAACTTGGCGGATCGTACAGCTAAGATTATGTTAGTGGCGTACTTACTAGCGACAGGAATAACAGCAAGATTCCAACTTTGGAATCTAATCAGTGCAGGCCAAACCAAAGAATAGCACAAAATCGCAAGGGAATCTCCGGAGACGTCAGCGCTTCTCCAATTGTATGGAAATCGTACGATCCATGAACAGAAATGAATGAAGACAGGGCACAATCGAGTGCGGGAAAGGCTTACCGGAGCGGGCCCGCTGGACCTCCTCGACGACGGCGGCGGCGACGGCGGCTTCGGGCGCTGCCGGGGCCTCGATCGGGATCAACTGGCGGTCGTCGAAGAGCCAGAGCGGCGAGGGCGGCGTGAGCCAGGAGGAGGAGTTGGCCGGGAGCGGAGGCAGCGTGGGGGAGGTGGAGACGGAGGAGAAGAGTAGCGACGTGGTCAGCGTGTCGAAGGGCCA
>LAPY01001984.1:5624-33186 GCA_000970635.1 Eragrostis tef | reverse complement strand
GGAGCCACAGCCGTCTGCCCCCGGGGCAGAGGAGGGGGAGGGGTCGAGGTCCATCTTCCTTTCTTTTCTCTCTCCCACTAGACTTGCGCGAACGGCGAGCGCTAGCGGCGGCGACGACGGCGGGAGAGTGGTGGAGGCAAAGCCATAGAGAGAGGGTGTGGGGGATCAAATGTGGCTGTCTGGTGGTGTGGCGGGTAGTGGACCGGAATAAGATAATGGCGCGGACAAGTGGCAGATCCGATGAGGCCACGCTTCCCATGGGATCCTCCCTGTTGCTGCGCCGTGATGCAATGGAAGGAATCACATCCACGGCTGCTTATTGCTTGGCGGCTCTCGGAATCTACCCCGGCCTAGTGTGTCAATTATTTTAGAATCAACCGCTAATATTTAATTCGCAAATAGTAAGTGTACGTAAAGAGAGGTAACACAAGTAGAAAATATGTTTGCCAACAACTATTTTGTGACATATTTATCACTATGTTGTAAAAAGTAAAAATATACCTATCATCTTTAACGTTTGTCAAATCCAAACATACATTTTTTTGTATGGTTAGTATACACTTATAAATAAACTTTGTTTAATACATATGAGTCATAAGAATCAAACTAACTTGAAACTTAGCGTACATATTTAGCTTGCATACATGTCATAAAAATAATGTTCTAAAGTAAAGTGGTAAATACAAATACATGCACCTGTTCATATAAGTTATGATTATTGAACTATATGAAAATTATGGGCGTTTCCTGATTCAGAGCATCAAGATAACAACGTAGTTGATTTGTCGCGTACCATTTAGTAAAATATGGCAAGTGGCTTGTTATCTTATGTTACGCAACAACCACACACTATATCAATGTACTTTTTACAACCCACTTAGCCTATGAGCAGAAGTAATCCTGGAGGAGTATAATAGTGGTGGCCATGTCCGGGTGCACTCCAGCATGGGCATAGCAATAATCGGAGCCGAGATGCGGAGCGTGACCACAGCAGCAAAGGCAACGAGTGGAGCCACGTGTAGAGCAGGCAGCGGGGCAGGGCCGCTGCTCGCTGCCTCTGCCTCTGCCCGAAGGAGAAAATTGTTGTGCGCGCGAACGAGCGTGCTCCGGCAACCGTCACCGCTTGGCCGCGGCGGAACGGAAGGAAGCTCGTCACCGTCACCGCTTGGCCGCGTCGCAGCACGGCCCATCGATCATCACCTGCAGGCAGAGGCAGCTTGCTTACCCAATCAATATTCTATGGCCGCCCCTCGATCGATTCGCAGCGCTGTTGAAGAAACAAGAGATCTAGAATTTGATGGCGATGGGAGCAGTGCGCGCGGCCGATGGAAATAGATCCAACCATTCTTTTTAATTGCCACTTGCGAGGATCCGAGCTGCTGCTTCTCCTAATGACTCCTCTTTCTTCGTTGCCATGGATGGACTAGTGAATTCATTATATTGCTAGGACATCGTTAAAGATCCATGTACTCCTGATCTGCACTCATGTCGGCGGCCAATATCGATCCATACCAAGCACAACCAGATGCATCAATGGGGAGGAGATACTAAAAATGTACGGAAACGGCTCTTGCAATGGATATTCGGGCGCCGCTTTAATTCATATTGTAAAGAAGCGAAGCAAGCAGGCTCCAGGAGTCGCGCGCGGCCTCCATTGCGACGTGGTGACTCGAATGCTAGTACATCTCAACCAGTATCCGACTCTGTAATATTACCCACGGTACGGTACCGTCGCTGACTTGGATTCTTCCTCCCTTTTCCATCACTCTCGGTCCTATTCTGAGATATATTTTCCTTACTATTACCATGCAAAGGAAAGCAAATAAAAACTGATGGTCTGGAAATGATCGTGACCACCATGCATCATGTCTGTACAGCTACTGTCCAATATCGTATTTTCTACGTACTGTCGACATTGTTGGATTGACTAAATCCTTGTGAGAGGCACCACCTGGCAGTGAAGTTTACATATGCAGTAGGTACTTGTGGTCGACAAGTTTTAACATGTTTCCGTTTCAGTTCCTCCTTCGGCAGCCAATAGCACAGCTGCACAAGTCCATATCTAAGAAGAAGCCCACCAAAGGAAGAATGGACCAGGACAACTGATCTTGTCTGGGCATCCACAATCCATCGATGGATCGACCACGGATTACCTGAAAACGACGACGAATGAAACCATCATTTCACTGCCTGCTGGTTTCACAGTAGTTGCATATCCGGTTTTTGTTCCTTTTTTAGTGGATTCATAGGCATCTTCCATCGCTTTCAGGACAGGGAACGACGCAACTTGCTGCTGCTCAGCACAAAAATAATGCTCAATGGTGGATGCGAATGTTGAACAAATGTAATGGCATTCGCTTCCCTTCCAGGACAAAGAATCGCATCGCGCGCGTCCACACGAGCCAACGACATTGACAGCCTCATCAATACACTGCTCCTGCTGGCTACTGCCGCTAGTATCAGCTAACAAACAAGAGATCATACCTCATCGATAATTATCTACGATAATAACAAGCATTTGCCCTTCTATATACATACGAGCAGAGCTACTGGTTGCCGTGACGGCAGTGCCAGATGCTGAATTTTATGTTGACGACGACTATTGTTCCTCAATTAACGCCTCGCCCAGCCGGTTGATTCAATTCAAGAGAGAGGGAATGTAAGGTTTAACTACTAATCTATCGATTTGCATGTGATGTCATCCAAGTGAATCATTCCAATCCATTGGTTCAAGACATGGATGGGATTGCGGCTGGGTTCTTGAATCCTATCAGCTGGGGGAAAGGTCGGCCTAGGAGCTGTTTAATTTTGCGGTTGTCGTGCTGTGGAGTACCAATACCCTTCCTCACCCCAGAGTCGATACAAATTTGCTACTGTATTCAGTATCTTTTTTTTTTCGCGAAGTACTGTATTCAGTATCTTCCTGCTTCTCTGTCCAGCTTTTTAGTAATATAAAGCAGTTGACACAAGAGCCGCACTATTAAAAAAACTTGTGTATCAATGGTCAAATGTAGCTTTCTTTTCTCTAAAAGACTAAATAAAGAGCGTCTTCTAATTAGTATGAGAAGGTAGGCAGGACCAGCAAGGAGACTTCGAGCGGGAATTCCTCCAGCTCCGCGCAAAGCACAGCACAACCCAGAAGACAAAGCTAGAAGGATGAGCTTAATTATAAAGTTATGAACTCCATCGATGTGTGAACCAAAAATTGAGGACTTTCATGACGTTTCCACCCTTGTTCTACATACTCGACTACTATTTGATGAAACGTGTCTGTTCTGTTGTAGAACGATGATATATGGCAGAAGAGCTCGTCTTCACCTTATGACACGATGGATGCGCGTTTGCGTTTGATTGACTTGCCTGTTCTATCAGCCTGTTCGTTTGGCTGCAAGGCTGTTTTGCAGCAGCTACAGTGTTTCTGTTATTTCTGCAGTTGTTACAGTGTTTCTGCAGTTTACAGTTATTTTCTGCAGCCGCAGCCGCAGTTGCAGCCTGCCGAACAGCCTGTATATGTATACTATATATGAAAGAAGCAGTATACGGCGAGACAGATGTTAATTCGACCCTCTTGTTTGTTTTCCAAAAGCTGAGGAAGTCAAACCAGCTTTGAAAAATGGCGACCACGACACAAACCCTTTTTTTTTTTTTGGCTGCTGTTGTTCCGCTACAGCCATATATATGAATATTTCTTCAACTAGCTCATGATTCCAAGCTGCAAATTAAAATATGCTAAAACAAAATAAATGTGCACATCAGTCCATCAATTTGCTCTACAAGAAATAAAATGGGTACTTGAGTAGGAAAAACCGAGGGAAGCAGCTGCTGATTGACCTCAACCACTAACTTATCACCTTACATATATACGTTTCTTGTTGAAGACTATTCTTTGCATCTCCATGTCGTTTAGTCATTGTCAGTTAGCAGGTACGGTACGGCTGCACCTCGGATTTGTTCAAGAAGATTCATGCTTTGTTCTATTGCAGCTAACAAAGCCAGCACGTACGCGGGTGGCCATGTTCCAAACCTCTAGAATTCCCCATTAGCCATTAGGTGGCCATGCACGCTAACAAATCCAGTCACAATGGAGGCCCAAATTAATAGACTGAGAGGCTAGATATAGATGTTTTTTTTTTGGCAACGGTGGTTTAGATGTTCGTTGATCCAGTGACATGTATGGGCTAGACATGCATGATTCCTACCCAGTGGGGGCCTGGCTAGCTGAGTCAGGATTTATACCACATAAATTCCAGTCGCTCATCCTCCTGGTTTTTTTAAGTAAAGACTACATGTGTCAGAATGTGGAAATGATGTGCCACAAGGACTCTTGTGGCCTTATTTTTGGACCATTTGGTCCGTACTATCAAGACCTTCTTCGATAATACTGGACTGAAATGTGGAGCAACAAACCAAATATACCCTCTCAGAAACAACATAAACAACACAAGCTTTTCAAGAAGAATGGTCAGAAAAATGCCCATTGATATCAAAAACGAAAAATTGTCCACTGCAGTTTACTCCCCAGCCCCCCCACACCATAATTTTGCAGGTATGGGCAATATACTGATAGTATATGTTAAAAATAATCATTGATTTTTTAGCACGCCAAGACTAGTATCTACCATGTGCTGTCAAAAATATTTTAGAAGATAAATAGCTTTTTTTCATGAATAATTACCATTTTGTGTATACATATGAACACCAATTGGCTTCTCCATGTAATCGCAAAAAAAAATGGCTTCTTCATGTTTTGAATAATGTTATCTTTAAGGAGGCTACTCGTTCTATGAAAAGGATATACATACAGCCCATGCAGAGATGATGAATGTATAACTATTCCAATCAAAAGCTTTAGTCGCGATGGAAGCAATGTACTTCTATATATGTTTATATTGAAGATAACAAATATATTGCTCAGATTAAGCATGTTTCTCACACAAATATGTCAACTAACAAGAGAATTTAGCACTACATGACAAGGTCGTTCGTGGAATGGATTGCTAATGATGACCAAACAGTCTCCATGACACAACATGGATATTCATCCATGAAAGTGTAGACGGTAAACGGTAGACTATCATTTAGAGTTTCGGTTCGGCCATGATCTTTTAGTCAGGCTAAATGTTTGTTTAAAGAGGCAAAATGATCGTTTAGGCATAGAACGGCCGTCACCTGTCAAGCGTTTAGACATCATTTGAACAGAGTTTAATTCCGTTTAGGAAAACAAGATATGCATCTATTCAAGACTCTAAGTTTTTTGCAATCATTTATGTCTGGAACCCACAGGGGACATTCGGTTAGAGTCAGATTTCATGCTAGTTATGCTATGAAGCATTGCATAAGTGTGCTACATCACTCTTGAGAATCAACTAGTAGCTACCACCCAAACCAGGCTCTAGTTTTCCACCATATTGTGTGCTCAAGAGACGGACAGCAATGGTGGTATGAGACATGTGTTCATTGAGGCTTGCAGGAACACTATCTTTTTCACTACCAAGTTGAAAATGTGCATGGCGAGGCCTGCAACAATTGTTGTTTTAGAACGATCACACGTGTTGGTGTGCTTGGACTGCATGCGTACCCCAAAGTACCCTATAAAATTTGGCCATGTTGGTGTTACACAATAGTGGGCTCATGTTAAGAGTTAAGACTCACCCAATGTTGGACATTGCATTATGATGGCTCAAACTAATCAAAACACGAAAATGAACACATCACACTTCTCTTCTTCATAAGCTACATGTTCACTTTTCTTTAAAAAAAATAACAGTAGCTAATTTACTTCCACATCACTACAGGGGTCTATTCGTCAATGCCATGTTTCATTAAGAGATCGTCACTATTGCCCCTGAGAAACCAACACGGTTCCTTTCACATAAGACAATGTTTCGTGTAGAAGTCTAATCACTTCGCACAAAAAAGGAAGAAAAATGGGCTGAAAAGGCATCGACCAATAAAGTTCAATACTTTTGCCGGAGTTTGGAGGCAAAGGTGGCTCCACTCCACAGGGATGTACCAGACAAACTCGAAAGTGGCCATGTTTGTATTATAAATGTTGTTGGACCATACATCAAAGTTGAACTCTTTTTAAGGTCTTGCCCGATCATAATTGTTCAAGTTCAACTCTGTCGGTCATTATATTATTGCTTTTAATTGCATATAATTTTCTCGTACAATATGATCCCTCCAAGCAAAAAGAATAGGCGAGCTGGCAAAAATAGGTATTGAGGGCCAGATCATGGCAGATCTTAGTTGAGGGAAGCTGTTTGTCATCGCCCATGTTTCAGAAAGACATCTTCGGCTTACAGAGGGATTCAACAAAAACAGTAAAACACACAGATTGCGCCAGCCACACTGGCCAAAGTTTCACCACCATAGACGATTTCTGTTTACATTTTAGCCATCAAGCTGAGGACTCAAAAAATGGCCAGCGTGAGTACTGAAACTGAAATCGGGGGCCTCATCTGCTCACTGCATTTAGTTGCTCATGGGTATACTTGCGTGATGCCATGAGCAACGCAAAGCTAGAGTCTGCATCTATGGCACAACATAAAAGGAAAGGACATGATCCAACCTTTCCACAAAGCAAAGATCAGAAAACGTCAGAATATTGTAATAATTAGACTTAGCTAAAACGACACTATGGTTTGAACACTTCAGTAATCAATATTCATCCAAGTAACTGTACAATGACTCGTCATTTCTCCATCGACGCCTTGTGAGCAACGACTTGAGGAAGCCTCTGCCTTTGCTCGAGGATTTCTCCTGCTCTTTGTGGTTGTCCCAGTTGGTATCTAACTGCATTGAAGTCTGCCTCTGCAACAGAGCCAAAGAAGCGTTACAACATTAAAAATTTAAATTGTCTAACACAATGTGAACCCAATGTAACGATATGTAAAATTGGTGCACAGAACGTACAAGGTGCTTCGGGTTTACAGGTGGGTTTCTAGCAACCGTAGCGGATTGTGCCAGGGGATTGGAATTTGGTATTGGCGAGCCTGCTCTTGTTTCTGTACAGAAAAAGGGATTGCGATAATTACCAGTGAAATTCCTTTCTGGAAGCTTTGCATCTGAAGAATGCAAAATATGCTCAAAATAAGATGAACAGTACGATCAGGATAAGGTACCTTTTGTATTTGAGTTCACAAGTTGGGGAGAAGGAGATTTAGCTCGTGCTTTTCGAGAAGGTGACAAGGACCGGGATCGATGATATGTATCGCGAGGTGTAGGTGATGGCGAACGAGCACGCCTGCAGCAGAACATGCATTAAGCCTCTGGTGAATCTTTTTTTGGGTAGAAAGCGAACAGTCAACTTTGAACCAGATACATGCAAACCAGGGACCTGGGAGTTACTTGTTTACCTCATTGTAGGCTGCCGACAAGTAGGGGTAGAGATGGCTGGAATATAATGTAATTGCAAATCATTAGACAATAACCTTATAAAAAGTTCAGAGATCAGAAATGCAATGCAATGAACTTACAGGATTGAGACTTGTGCATTTTGCGACTTATATATGGCCTGTTGTATCGTGGAGGCTCTGATACTGGATGAATGGAAGATTCCAGTAAATCTGCGCCTGTACATCATAGCTACAATGATCTATACACTTTGTTGACGGTTGCTGTATAATGCATTGGTAATAAAATAGAGTGCTGGAATTGCCTGGTAATATGTAACGCCTGTGGTACTTAGGTGTCTTGATGAGAAGAGATTGTTGAGATCTTCCTTCCTGGTCAATTGTCTGATGGCAAATTCGCACCCTCTACAACCATGAGAAACACAGTTATGAAGCTTTCCTTTTGGTAGTCATTTCACGATACCAAACTCACAGTGCAGTACACAAAGATGATATACAGAAACAAAAAAGAGAGAATTTTCCCTCATTGGGAATTGAAGAATTGAAGTGTAATACCTGCTCAACTGAAGAAACACGGAATTCCGTTTCGTTAACCTCATCAGCTCTTTCACTGACAAGATTATCCACCTTGTATGATACAAAACCCAGATGGTCCACAGTACTGACAAGAGCCTCGACTGTATAATCTTTCAAACTTGTCATCACCCTACAGCAGAGCAGCGAACGTGAACAAGATGCAGAGGGGATGCTCTAATTCTTTTTTTAGCAAACAAGACAAACAACGAAATAAGGATCAGAAAAGAGATCGTACGTAGATTTGTGGGAATTGTTTCTGTAGAATACTTCAAAATATTCTGCCGCTGAGTATAGCTGTGAGCGTAGATTCCTCAGGTCCTATAAACAGGCATAATTTAAGGTCAGCATAGGAGATACTATAAGAAATGCCAGCTCAGCGCATACGGAAGACGCGTTAATAATTAAGTAAGGCATCGTCATGTGGTGTTTCGTCATGAACAAGGATCCTAATTTATTTAATCCAGGCAAAGACAAATTTTACAAATGGTGGCAACGGCACATTGACGGTTGACATCAACAGACCGATAAGCTCGGTAACAAGCAATGAAGCTTACATGAATGACAATCAGCCCTCGAGTGTATGAACAAATCAACATAGAGATAAACTTGGATGTCGCTTTAGTAATAAGAGAACTGATGCGCAATTTAAAAGGCCAAATGGGGTTGTGCTTTTGCTTAATACAGGGGAAAGCAGGAAAAAGAAGTCCAACCAGCATAACTTGTAAAGACAATTATATAGCAGTAATGCAGGATTCTTTTTCACTTTTGTCGGAAGGCCGAATTACAGGGTTATTAAATAAGATTGGTGAGTGAAAAGCATTCAAGATTGGTACTGTACTACCAAGTATGGACAGGGACTAGACATCGTATACGGTTCGACAATAGAGCGTAACTAGGGACAAAATCTTGTGATTGAGATGGACAGGAAAGCGCATGTTGCTGTACGCCAACAAAATCCTCTTTTTTTCTCCCTTTCCTTCAGGGAACACAGGCATGAATCAAGAAACGGAGAGCGGTTTCTACAAGAACGCTACCAATCTCATTAAATAGATCGGCAGGAGGAACAAGAACTGGTTGTGTCTAAGTTGAAGAGAAGAGGAAGGCATACATACCTTGAGGCTGTCCGAGAAGAGGACGCCTTCCTGCAAGGAGGACATGTCCTCGCTGGTGGAGGCAGCATCATGGGGGTGGGAGGAGACGGAGGATGGTGACAATGCGACAGCCTCCATGACTGAAGCACCCAACCAACTCAAGATTCGTCCAGCCGCGAGCACCAAAAACCCCTCGGTCGGTCCTCTTGCTCGCCTAAACCCTCCGCCGATTGGAGCGGGCGGCGGTTGTGGTGGGGTGGCTCACCTAAACCGGTAATGCTGAAGAAGAGGGAGTTGAGCCACCATCTAATTCCAAGATCTGGTTTGGGTCCCGGACTGGTTGGAAGTTAGCGATGGGTGGTGCCGGGAGAAGGGCGTGAGCAAGCATGGCCCATTCAAGAGGAGAGGGAGGGGGGATGAATCGTGAATGCGACGGCCGGGGAAGAAGACGAGGGAGCGAGGGGGATGGGATTAAAAGGAAAGAGGGTAGTGCTCCGTTTGCCTGCTAATTTTTGGGGAGGGGAGGGAGGGAGCAGAAGAAGAGCAAGGAAAGGAAGGCTGCGCATTCATTCACACACGGAAACAGCCAGTGCTGCTGCTGCTTTGCTACTCTCACTTCAGAGAGGTCACTGCTCCGCCGCGACTTCTCCTTCTCTGACCCCACAAACGTGACCGAGTTTTACTGCAACTGTAATTATTTTACGCCGGAAAGGCCAACAACGGCAGAAGGAAGAAAAGAGGTCACATCACATGACACGCGTGGTGCCAAGGTAAGGAAGGAGGGTAACGCCGTAACGGTTATCAGGCCTGCTCATGAATGATGGATGATGCTCGGCTGTTGGTAGCGTAGCGTGACATCCACAAACACAATGTTCATCCGAATGATGGTAATGAATTTGCAAATAGCTGCATTGGCGAGATGAAAAGTTAAAAACCAACATGCTCATCCTAGCCCCGCCATTTTGTCATGAGCTTGTTGAGGGTAAAGGCATCAAGAGATGTTCATTGTCCCGCAATCTGGGGCATTGATCAAATCACACAATTCAGTTATATGCCAAAAGAAAGCTTCTTGGGGCAGTATGTGTTGCATCCATGGATGTGAGTCGGTGGAGCAAGCAAGGTTTGCAACATGTGTGGGTTAGGTGAAAAGAAAGGAAACGCGGTCAGGCAGGCTTTCTTTTGGCGGTCGGTGAAAACCGGAGGAGCGCTCGACTGAACAAACACCAACAATCAGGCCTGTTGGCTGTTGGTTGTTGCGCGTTGCGTGCTGCTGCTAGTGCTCTCCCGCCTTCACAGTCGTTTTTTTTTTCTTAATAAAAAGAGGAGACGAAGGAGAGGGCCCGTCGTAATCTGACTGGATCGGCCCAGCTGTACATGCGGCCTGGTATTATTCTCGGGCCTCAGCGGAACTACGGAAGCCCAGGACCACCTGCCAGATTGCGCCAAAATTTCTCCATCGTGCTCGTGCACGCCTGCCGCAGGTGCACAAGACCAGATCGTTTCTGGTGCTTGTCGCTGGCAGGATCCCGTTTCTCCCTCCAGACTAGAGCAACTTGTTTCTATTCAAAACGCAAATATTTTTTTGTGCGAGGCTAAACGCAAATATTTGGCTGGCAGCTAATCCTTAGCCATTCCAACATGTGCTCATGCAACTTTTAGCTTACACGTGCACTTACCACCATGTACACTGGAAGCAAAAGACATCACATACAGGCCAAAGACGTCCTGTTCAAATACTAGTATGTTGGCATTGACCGACTTGTTGACATCCAAGGTGACTCTCATATCATCACCACCTCCCATATACCCAACTAATATTTACAAAACTTACATACCAGTAGGAATGAACATCTTGATTATTCCTTATTGCCAACAAGGCTTTTGCTAAACTTTAGGCAGACTACTACACTGACAATGTCATTTCTTTTAGCAGCAAACTAAAGACACGGTTTTCTTTTCAAACTTTTTCCTTTTCTGGAAACCTATGTTACATCAGTTTCTTTTTTTTTCTTCAATTCAAATTGCTTCTGAAGAAATAACTGATGCCAGCAACCAATCTGTTGCTTCTTCACACCAAGCTACACATAATGTTTCACCTACAACCATCTCCCTCCAGCAAAATGATAGCAACCCACACTTCGACGGTGATCGAAAGGCTCCAAAACTCTACCTTTCAGCCCAGCGCCTCCATTCTAAAATTCAGTCTTCAAATCCTGCTCATGGCCAGGCTCAATATTCCTCCCATCTTCAATGGGATAGATCACAATCTTCTTGACCATCTGGCCAAATTCCCTGCAGAATGTATCTCAGTTAGAAAACTACACATCAAGTTCCTGTTAGTTGAACGTCTAGTCTAACTATCAATTTTGTCTTTATGCAGGGAATATGTAGAAGCGCTTACAGCCAAGGACCATCTCCGATTTCCACTGTGTCACCGTCATCATTAGTAAAAGCAATCTTCCATTTCTCTTTGGTATCGAGGTCTTTTATCTCAAACATCTCTTCCAGCTCACCTATCAACTGCTCATAACCATACAGGTTTGCTAGGTCCACAGCACGGCCCACAGCATTTCCGTGCATTTGAACCTAGCACCAGATAAAAAATAATTTCCAGATAAGAGTAAAGTTCAAGAAGCAAAGAGGAAGATAAGAAAAACAAAACATGTACCTTAATTCGAGTTCTTGCACTGCTACTCTGATGGCTTTGGATTTCTCGGGGGCTTTCATTCACGAATTGTGTGTGATCTTTTGTTACTTTTGAGAGTGCTGATAACTGGCCAGAATCTTCATAAGAACAAGCAGCTCGGGTCGACGTGTCCCCTACTCCGGCGGTCATCTTGTCAGTGCTGGCAGTGCTCTTTGTATGGTTAATCAAATCGACCCCAAAAAGACGAAACATGCTGGGTTCCTTCTTCTCTTCACCAGCATTCGGGAAATTTGGAGTAACTTCCTCAGTCCGGTAACTGCAGAGAGCAGTGTTACAAGACAACTTGGAAGAGGGTTCCTCATATTGATAAGCAGAAAAGCCAGGCCAAGGAGCGACTCTTGTGTCATTGCTGGTAATCTGAAATAGTTTCTGAGAAATATCTGACAAGGTAGGGGAGACCCCCTTGGTTGAGGAGTTGAAGTCCTTCAGCCAACTCTCAAGTACCACCGTATTCTGACTAACAGAACTACTACTCATGGCACCGTATCCTGGGCGTTCGCTTGTCCAAACAACTTGATGTCCAGATATACAATTGGGGTCACTGGAGCCAGTACCTGCCTTCTCATGCTGCTGAGGCATTCCAGAGAGCCAGAATTCTTGAGCAGGTTCTGCAAAGTTAAGAACAATTAACCCAAAACTTACTTCTTTTTTTTTTGAAATAGACAAGGATGTGAATTTGCAATGGCATACCCAGGTCATGAACATCCTGGCTTTCAGTCGTCTCCCTTGGCCTTTTGTTTTTTGTTGATGGTTGCACAGGTATATTGATACCAGGTGCCGAGGCATCAAATGGTTCGATTTCCCAAGAGGATACCCTCTCAGGGCCATTAAAATTTGTGGCCTCATCCCATTGGACCTAGACCAAGAAAACTCAGATTACATTCAGCACCTTTTGTATGAAAAATAAGGAAAACAGTAGAAGATTTTTTTTTCTTACTTTTAGTGTCTTCCATTCAGAACCTTGCCACTGAGGAGCAAGATCTCCTTTATCAACTATAGTTCCAGAAAACCTACAGCGTTAGATATGTGTTCACTATGAGAATTAGAAAGGTTGGAGAGATAGCAACATATGAGCAACAAAGTTAAGCATATGAGACGGCAGGATGAATTGTTACTTTTTCACAGGAACATCATCCCCTTCAAAACTCATCTTAAACCTCTTGCCTACATTGAAACCAATTTTACTAGATTCAAGGTACTTGTTCAGGCTGACAATGTATTGACTTTGACTTAACCTACAAAAAATTAAATAAGAAATACTACAGTTAGCAGTGAATAAGTAAAGTTGTACGGAAATTTTGTAGTTGGGAAGGTCCAAACCTTGGTCTGTAATACACTAGGAAAATAGAATTAGTCTTAATAGCATGTGATGCACTTGCAAGCACCCCAAGATGCATACTTTGGCTTGATATAACAGATGCCGGCATTGTGCTTTGCTTCTGCACAAGGCGTCTCACTCCAACACGCTGCTCTCCTGTTTCGCTCCTACAGGAACAAAGCGTGGTGTCTTGTAAGTTGGAAAATATACTTACTTGGTATGGACATCTGTGCAGGTTTGTTTGTTTTTCGTTATGCAAGATGGAGAGAGAGTATTTGCACAGGTTCACTAACCTCAGGTAGACAAATGCATCACCAGCAATCAGCTTCTTGGATGTGACAAACGTGCTCCATCCGGTAGTCAGAAGGTGCCTACGGGGTTGGCCTAGGCAACCGAGAATTGTAGAAATAAGAACTAAGAAGTTGCATAAAGCTACAATTTTTATACTGAAATATCTGTGGCTAGATGATTATATAGAAGATAATTCGGTAGATATTTTGCATACCCCTGTAGATGTGCTTGAACCTCCACTCAGATCCATGAAGGTCCTTGGTGATGAGCTCTTGAGTCGGCGTTGGCATCGACATATCCTGATCGTCAGGAAACAAAAATGAATTTCAACGCTCGGAGTACCATATGGAGCAGTAGTACCGGAAACATGCGAATTGTGCGTACCAGTGGCGGGAGGCATTCGTTTGCATGGCGTCGGAGAACAGAGAATCCACCATGGGTACTGGTGTCTGACGGTGTGAGGATCTTGCAGAAGGAGTGCACCACAGGCCGCGGCAACTCCGGCAAGGGCGGGTCAGGTAATGTGGGCAGATTCACTTGCTGCAAAGCACAGGAAATTGCACTTTTTACAAACAAATCCATACCATGCGAGAGTACATATTTTTAAGTGGAAACTGCATATGGAAACATCTCAAACTTGCAGAATTATGACGAGGACCCAGAATTCAGAGAAGCCAACAATCAAAAAACGACATTTTTAAGTGGGAAAAAAAGAACGCTCACATCCGGGTCGGGCTGCAGGGTAATCTGCGCGTACATCTCGTCTGTTTCCGTCTCGGCCTGCGCAGCAGAGGCAAGGAGAATTACCACCAACTAAGCGGCAAACGTGAGAAGGGGATAAAAAAGAAGGCGGTTTGAATTGATTACCTTGAGCTCGACGTTGACGACCTTGCAGAGGATCTTGTTGGGCACCTGGAACATCTTGATTTGCTCGGCCAGCAGCGCCGGGTCGGTCGGCTCTTGCAGCTGCCCGAACGACAGGTAGATATTTTGCATACCCCTGTAGATGTGCTTGAACCTCCACTCAGATCCATGAAGGTCCTTGGTGATGAGCTCTTGAGTCGGCGTTGGCATCGACATATCCTGATCGTCAGGAAACAAAAATGAATTTCAACGCTCGGAGTACCATATGGAGCAGTAGTACCGGAAACATGCGAATTGTGCGTACCAGTGGCGGGAGGCATTCGTTTGCATGGCGTCGGAGAACAGAGAATCCACCATGGGTACTGGTGTCTGATGGCGTGAGGATCTTGCAGAAGGAGTGCACCACAGGCCGCGGCAACTCCGGCAGGGGCGGGTCAGGTAATGTGGGCAGATTCACTTGCTGCAAAGCACAGAAAATTGCACTTTTTACAAACAAATCCATACCATGCGATGCGAGCACATATTTTTAAGTGGAAATTGCGTATGGAAACATCTCAAACTTCCAGAATTATGACGAGGACCCAGAATTCAGAGAAGCCAACAATCAAAAAACGACATTTTTAAGTGGGAAAAAAAGAACGCTCACATCCGGGTCGGGCTGCAGGGTAATCTGCGCGTACATCTCGTCTGTTTCCGTCTCGGCCTGCGCAGCAGAGGCAAGGAGAATTACCACCAACTAAGCGGCAAACGTGAGAAGGGGATAAAAAAGAAGGCGGTTTGAATTGATTACCTTGAGCTCGACGTTGACGACCTTGCAGAGGATCTTGTTGGGCACCTGGAACATCTTGATTTGCTCGGCCAGCAGCGCCGGGTCGGTCGGCTCTTGCAGCTGCCCGAACGACAGAGAAGGAGACCGAACAAAGAAGGAAATTCAGAGGAGGCCGGCCCTGTGTTGAGAGAGAGGAACACGAGACTTGACGCACTCACCTGCTCGAGGTGACCCTGGAGGAAGTAGAAGACTCTCTCGTCCGTCTGGGGCAGCTCCACGAGCGGCCCCGCGCAGGCGCGCCACAGCTCCGCGAACAGCTCCGGCTCCCCTGCTCTCAGCAAACTGGGTCCATGAATGAACGAACCCAAGGAAGAAAGAAACACGACGACGACGACGGGGACGGACTCTCACCTTGCGCCATGGCCTCCTGACTCCTCCCGGGAAGAGAAGCAAAGCGAAGACAGGGAGGGGGGAGAAGAAAAGAAACGGACTCGCAGTGAAGAGGTGTGGTCACCGGTGGTGTTGCTCTCTCTCTCTCTGTGTGTCGGAGTTTTTGTTGGGGTCACCCCATTAAAGAAAGGCGCGGTGGGAGCCGGGTGAGAGAGACGCCCGGAGCTGTGTGTGTGTCTGTCTGTCTGTGCAGTGCAGAGAGGAGAGGAGAGGAGAGAGAGAGGCAATGCAATGGTCATGGAAGAGAGCAGAGCAGAGAGGAAGCGGAAGCAGAACGGCGGCGTTACAGAAGCGCACTTTATGGCTTTAACGCCCCTGCCCCCCGCACTTCTCGTTTCTCCCCTCTCTCCGTTTTTCTTTTGCTTGGACATCCCTATACCTTCTCATCTTCTTTTCTTTTCAACGATACTCCTTCCTCATATATACTACTCCTACTTACTCGGTTCATTGGATGGACAAGGATGCACGGAACGATTGACCATACTACTTAATAAGCAAAACAACACAGCGGCATGCAAGAGAATTCCCCACGACCTTAAACAAAGCAGCGTCGATTGCATCCTACTTTTGTTTTAAGTGTAGTAGCTAGGAAAGCACGGTAGTGTTACGGCTTCCTTTTGTTTTAAGAGTATAGGATGATGAGCAAGCCGGCCTCTACTGGAGTATATTATGACATCCTGTTGAGGTGCAAGAGTTAACAGGGCACACGTGCAGAGGATATATAGCTAGTGTGCTGTGGGGGCCTGATGATCGACATGCCCATATCCTTGCATGAATTCGTCCATCACAGATCTGCAAACAGTACGTACGGTAGACCAGTCGTCAAAGCACCCATCATCATCATCATCGAGGTGATGATCATTATTTCTAACGACGACGACAAGAATAGAGGATCGGGGTTGGTTTGGTCGGGCACGAGCTCGTCACGAACGACCTTCGTGTTCGTCCTTGGATGCATGCATGAATCCCATTGATGAACGACGACCAAGCACGACGCAGCAGCACGGTCCTGGCCGGCCAGTTTCCAGAGTAGTCACTGCCTGCCTGTGTCTTCCTTCGTCGATCTCCCTAGCTACAACAGCTAGCAGAGTTCCCTCTGTGGCCCCTCGAAAAAAAAAAGGAGTTCCCTCTCTGGCTAGCCTGTGCATCCGGGAGGGTTACCGTGGCTGGCTATGTCGATCGGCCATTCATTTGCAAGAAGACATCGGTAATCAGATCTCTGCGACCACCTACGACGATCAAAATCTTTGTTTTTTTTTTTCTTTACAACTGATCTAAAACCAAACTCGACTTGTACTTCCTTTTTTTCTTTTGAAAGGCGACATGTAATTCTGGAAGCACCAAAACTCCTTGACAACGTGAGCTAACAATCTTTGTTAAGCAAGGTGTTCTAATTAAAGACTAGGGGGCATTTTAGTTTTGTGACAGTGCACAAAAACAATAGAAGGGGGCCTAACCGTGTGCTGGGATAAGATTAGGGGGGTCCTGGAGACTAAGGCAAATCAAACTCGTTTTAGACCCTTTATAAGTAAAAGAGTACAAAAATGAACCCAGTGGATGTGTTTGTAAAATGCACCCGGCCTATCGCTTTTGGTCAATGAACGCACTGACCGTTTTTTTTTTCCTTTTAAGCGAGGAAACATTAACGTTTCGGTTTATTTGATGGCATTGATAGGTCAGTTCAACACCGGGTAAAGTCTTGGAAATCATCTCACCTTTTCTCCAGGATTCAATCAAGTTATTATTCTGGAAAAAGGAGGGGCATATATGGAACATCTAGCCTCTCACGCCATTTTGGTGCTCCCGCCAGGGCTTCGCCACCATGCAGGCATGCAACTCTTGTGAACCCGAATATTACAATCAATTAATTAAAGCAAAACTGTTTCTAGGACGCTAAAAAAAATGTTGCTTCGTTCTAACAAACTACATAACACAATTTTGCTGTTGGAGATTGCCAATTATTGGGTCTTGCATGCATCATCTGCAATACATTATACCAAAGAAAAAGTATGGTTTCAACTTTTGTTTGCCCCAATACATAAAATACATTATAACTTAAAAGTTACACTAAGATATATTGTTGCATAGTTTTCTAATTGTTTGTTTCAAAACGGAATATTTTTTCCAATGAAAAGTTATGTAGAAAAAAATTTGAAAGACACATGGATAAAGAATGCAATATTGTATATTATTTGTGCAAAATTTTAAGTTGTAATGTATTTTATGCATTGAGATAATAAGTATTTCCTCTTGTATTCTTTATGTGTTACAAACAAGAGACAAGAATCTAAAATGTCCTACAGCCAAAATTGTTCTGTAATATGTGTCAGGAGGTCTTCACTTCGAGTGAAAGGTCATTGAGATTTTTTTTTAAAAAAAACGACTGGTCATTCAGATCAGGGTTAGTCTAGAAAAAATCAAGCAAATCTTTACAGACATGTGATTTCGCATTAAATTACCTTGGTAATTTGTTTTACATGATGCATGTCCTTGAATAGTACTGTTTTCCGCGTATAATATGATCAAAGACACGCAATATTGTTAACTTCACACATCTCTTCTGCTGCCAACTGCTCTGAGATGTATCGAATTTAGCTTTTGAGAAAGCGTGTTAGCACTAAAGAAATAAGATAAACAATGCGATCTTGAGATCCTGGGCGTACTACAGAAAGGTAGGTTTTCTCTGCAAAGTTCCCAACAAACTGAACAACAAGAATCTGGAATCTCCGTTTGGCAGGCAACTTAATTTTCTATTACATCGCAGGATATGTATGAAAAACAATACAGCAAACTCTTTTTTTTTGCGACGAACAATACAGCGAACTCAATCTAGCTTCAGTCTCAAGATCAAACAACAACTTCAGTACATTCAGCGCTAACAAGCTGCAAACTGTTAGATAACTGTCCGAAGCAACTCAATATTTATTTAATGGCCATTTCAATGATATCGAATTAGTTTTAAGACTCGCCATCCATGAATTGTCTTGTAAGTATGAACTTTCCTCAAAATTAGCTAAGAAAGTTGACCTAAATGTCATCGATATTAAGAAGAAAAATGGATGCTAGCTAGTGCCTTTGGCTTCATCCATACCAATTGTAAGGGAACACAATATACGTCAAATCAAATATTAGAATACAAAACGATAAATTAGTTGTCGCAACGATTCACTTGTTCACAAGCATAGGATCACAACCCGATCAACATCTTGATCGGCACCGCAATATATATATTGCAATGCCAGCTGCCATCTATTACACAATGCAGGAAGAGCTCAATCATCCACGAACACCTCGTACTTTAATTAACTAATCAAAATTGTCGCCCTTTTGGCGATATCTTGCTTTCTTTATGGACTAATCACTGGTCGGATATATGGGGAATATTCGAGGTGACTAGTGTGAGAGTCCGTTTGTTCATGCATTGCTTTATTTGCATCTACCTATACAGTAGTTTTGCAAGCCTGTAAATGTGCCCTGCCTACCAAGTAGGAGATGTTTAGTTTAATGTTCTGGAATCAATCAAGCACGCTAATTGAGATTACCTAGCCTTTTTGCATGGGTTTAGTGCTAGGATTATGCACATGCTAACTTTTCACCTCTCTCTCTCTCTCTCTGCGGATAGGTTAGAGAGATGATGATGTGTTGGTACCATGAGCTGCAAAGTGAGATGTTTAAATTATATTACCGGGCGCACGCCTCCATGTGGGAGCCAAAAGCCGAGGATGATTAGCTTCAACCGCGTATACATCATTCATCGGCTATGGTCAAATTTTATACTAACATTTGCATGCTCTCAATGATGCAAAAATCTATAATTGGAATTATCCTTCGCCATCCTTGAGAATCGCTGCCAGCTACCATGCTTCTCGATCCGTAAGAAATTTCTAATTAAAGAAACGAGCCACGGTTGATGAGATTATTATTAGATGTTGCGTCCGCAGAGTTGTATGGGAGCTAGAGATGCTGCGTGCTGTGCTGTTGGTATGAGGCGACATCAAGATATCGGCAATCATAGGTTAATCTTTCCTTTGGACTCACAAAAATTCCCTTTTTTTGTTGTATTGCTAGCTCAGCATGCACATGAAGTAAAATTGAATGTGTTGTAACAGAAACCTTAAGGTGAATGAGGATTTTATAAAAAACTGGAAATATTTTCCCACCTCTGCGTTTTGACATATAGCGTTCGTACTTGTTATAATGTTGCAGCTTTCTGGGTGAGATCAAGGGACAAAATTAAAGACAAAGTCTATTATTGAATTTTCATCTGCTCCTTGTGAAGAACTCCATGACAATAATCTCCATAGAAAGACTCGCTGAACGGAGCTGTGAATGAAGACCTGAAACACCAAAGCAGGATGAACGCGAGTTATGGGTTTCAACCAACGGCTTGAAGAAGCAAGTTTCGATTGAGTTCTTGTAGATGATAGCTAGCCCAAGCATGCATTTAGCACTGAACAAAATCATTTCCTTATATATAAGCAGCTAACGTTATAGGAGTCAGGCAGAAAATTATTTTCATTTTATGAGAAAAAGCTATAGTTACAGGAATTGAATACTAAGATTGTAGCGTCTCCGCTAAACGCAGGATCGAGTCGGTCTGTGCCGGTGAACGGACACAACAGTACACCACATAAATAAGCACGAATTTAAATCTTAAAGTTATTACATTAATCCGATTAAAACATCGAGTAGCACAGCGGAATATTCAACCAAGGAAATAAAAGGTCAATCCGACAGAAGACGATACAAGAACACTCTCACGATACAGGAATCCGCATCACAAGCCCGATGATGCGAACTCTGCTGGGGATCACTCGTCCAGCTCCCAGTGAACCGTCCAGCCCGTAGGAGGCTGTCCGTCCCACTGGCCACCACCACCTACAGAGTCAGTTTAGTGATTTGTTGGAGCCTATGAGTTGGATTGACTTCAAGTCTTGGCAGGAAAGATGTCAGTGTTATCTACTTTTCTAAGCTTTGAGGCAAAGCATACCCTAGGCAGGCAGGCTGATGGTTTGTATCTAAGCCCTGAATAGACAGGCAACAAAATTAACAATCAAGCCTATATCTATGAGGGAAGAAAGGTCATGTAGGATGGATGGGAAACGAATATGCCATGCAACTTGTTGTACCTATTTTGACCATATTTATCTCCTATGCAAATCATGCTCCACTCTGCAATTAAAACAGAAATTATTAGTGACTCGTCCAAATCGATCCACCGTGAATTTTCCATGATGCTTCCCATCTCCTCCTAATCTGCTCCTCCTACACCTTAGGCTGCATATCTCATATGTTTATCGTAGCAGGGATTACATTCTTGATTCAAAGTAGCAAAGCACTTACTCCCAACTGTTATTAAACTAATCTTGCTCGACAGAATAACATGGTGAGTGTTCATATTGTCGATCGATTCTGGCATCCAATGAGCTCTGATTTACGATGCTTCTTAGGCAATGTGTACATGTGAGCATTAAGCAAAGTGTTGTGCGTGGTACGTACGAGATAGATAATTATATGGGCTAGAAGCTAGTGGAGGAGACTTGAAAATATAAAGAGGGAAGGCATGAACAAGCTTGGGGTTAGGCTCTTTGGAGGGCAGGCATTTGCATCTCTGACCAGTAAAGAATGGCTTAAGGCCTTTGATATCGATCCACTTGTCGACACGCGGTGGGATCATTGATCATATTTCATTCCAGAACGGCATTTTTGCGCGCCAGAATAAAGCGAACGGCGCCTTTTCATCTCATCTTCGGCTCTGTTTCTGCTAATTATTTTATGTTTCGATTCCTAATGCTCGAGGTTTTTTCAGCCCAAGTTTTATCATTAGTAGACCCCTCAGGCTTCAGCAGTGGATGCTGATAAGCAATGACACGGAGAAACAATTCATTATATTGGCTAGCTGCAACGCCGAGCCTTCACCAATTCGTACATGGTCATCTATTAAAAGTTATATAAATTGAATGCCAAGAATCTGAATGTTGGATCCAGCACAGTCTTCACATACACTGATACACACAATGCACCTGGTCTCATGTCCTAACCTATCTGCATCTTAGGGGTTTATGAAATGCTTCACCTAGGGCGGTAGGGATCGTTACATGCAACCAACTTCTGTTGATGACTCCTCTCCTTTTCCTCGTCACCGCTCTGGCGATGATGATCGTCGGTAGACGGTAATGGCACCGGAGTAAACCCATCTTGCTGAATTCTCGGTGTCTTCCAAGCATCACCTATCAATCACTCAATGGCTAACTCGGGCGGTCTTATATGGCCAGAAAATAAAACTGTTCCAGCATGTGCATGAGCATGAACACGAGTGCAGGAGATAGGAAATAAAGCTTCTATCATTCAGGATTTGGATTGAAGCTTGGTATTGAACTGGGGCAACAGCACGTGCATTCAGTTCAATATAAGCATTAGGTGGTAGAAGTGAACTGATGGGACTTCAAGGAGAGGGATGACAAAATCATTTATTTTTCCTCTGAATTTGACCTAAGTTGATGCGGTCGCTGCTCGCCCGTTCGAGAGGGGTTACTTGCCTGCCCGGGACGGACAAGGCAGTGTGCGCTGTCAAGCTAGTTTTGGCCGCCTGAAATGACCTGCAACTTTTTCCTGTTGCAAAGAAGGCATTAGCATTGCTCTCTTGTCTCACCTCGCGGCTCTGGGAAGGATAGTTCATGTATATGACCCCCCTGCCACCACCTTGCGCCAGAATAATTTTGACCGCTGAAGCTTTCTCTCAATTTTTATGATCACAGAAGGAACACGGAACGGGCCTGCAGTTATATGGTGCTGTCACCTGCGACGAATTTCTGCCAGGCATAACTCAGCGAAATGGCATTCAGGATGTATCAGTACTGACAGACAGTTTAACTTCTAAACAAAAATCAACATTTACATTTAACGTCAACAAAATCAAGTCACCAAAGATGATACAGCTGGTGGACTCGCCTGTGGATGTTGTACTGCTACACAGCAGGAATAATGTTGAATAGGCAAAGAACATGTACTTTAAAGACAGTATTGCTTCTAGACAAAAAAAGAGCTATTAGAGATTTTGATAGCTGCTGCGGGCTGTAGCAACCAAGCAACCGCAGCCTCAGGCCCTCAGCTACAAAAATCAGAAACGATCACACCAATAGATTGCAGAATCACACATTCCCAGAGCAAACAGGCGCCCACTGAATCCAAAGTTCCCAGGTAAGGATGGAAGCAATTATACATGGCCACTCTTGCGATGATGGAGGGAAAAACAAAGAACAAGAGGCCTAGCGAAGGTTACAACATTGGCATTCACATATATCTGAGTCCGCTGTGGTCAAAACGGGGGAAACAAGACCAGTAGGGCCAAAATTTCAACATTTGCTTTGTATAGAAAATGAACGAAAAAATTGCACTACAGGTACATATAACCTCAACCAACCAGCAAATTCAAACTTATGAAGTCTAGCGAAGAATGCTGAGCTTCACTTTTCAAAGACGATTCATACAATAAGGACGTAACAACAGGAGAAGGGCTGAAGTGCCTTTCCTTGCAAACATCGGCAGCTTGCAACCACGTTATGATATCACCAACTTTTGATTGTATCATGCATTGGAGGATCAACTGCACTCCATTTTTTTTACTAAAAAATTGAGCATCCTACAGGGACAAGAAAGGAACAAAGATCAGAAAATTCAGTACGATAGTTTGAAATTTCAGTCTTATATAAAATACCGTTTCAAGCTATAAAGTTTAAGTGCTCTTTTCTGAGCCATTCACTCTGGTATTATCAAATGCAAATCCAAATATGCATTGTTTTCTTCTATTTGAAAGAATCACGTTAATCAAAGGAGAACTAGTCTATCTCGGCATAAAAAAGGAACTTGACCATTCTGTCACCATAATATAAACGGATACAATAACTGGACATGCAATCCAATGACCCTAAACAAAGCTTTTTTGTCCCAAGCAAGTTGGGGTATGCAATCCAGTGAACACGTTTACAATGCTGCATGATTGCAAGCATTTGGTAAGAAAGAATACAAACACATGAGGAACTTGGAGGCTATGACGACTTATCAACAATGGAAGAGATGAACCCATGAGAGTGCAAACTGTTCTTTGGAGTTTCTTCACATAGGTGGGACAGTTAAATAATGAGTACTGACTCATTATCTGCAGTCAAGGAGGATCTAACCAACGTAATAGGAACATGTGGTATTTTACTAAATAATGTTTAACAAAAAAACAACAAGATAAAGGCATCTCTCTGATTTCATTTATTTCCATCACAAGTCTCATACCTCACAAACATGCAACTATAGCATCCAACACAGACACGCGCGCGCACAAAAAAAAAATCACGTTGTTTTACTCTTTAGTCTTGAGAGCGGGTCAAGTCTCATACGCCACGCCACCAAATCCATTGGCAGAAATGGAAAGTCTCAAGCAGAGTAGCAAAGCATCATATCTTCGACTCTAAATAGCTACAATTTCTTATAAAGAAATGGGGAAAAAAATCTAAACTGCCACAATGAAGAGAAACCGTTTCCACCATACCATGTAACTGACTATATACCAACTATAGGATACATGAGCTAGCAAAATAATACACATTGACTTTCAAAAAAAAAAGAAGCAGGTAGTAACGCATCACATCTTATGTTTTTTTTACTTCCTCCACAAACAGCTTTTATGGGTTATATCAGCAATAATGCAATATTTCCACTGAATATGCATCAAATATCCAAATATGATTCTTATATTTCATTTGTACTCCCTCCGTCCCGATATAGTTGGCATTCTGGACGGAGATTAAGAAGAGGTGGGAAAAGGTGGGTGCAAAGGAAACGAGGAGGAGAGAAGTAGAGATAGAGGTGTATTGGAAAGAGATAAATGTGTCTCGAGAAGTGAGAATGGCAAGTATTTTGGGACAGAGGGAGTAAATGATATTAACTAAGAAGAAGAAAAATGCTGCAAATCAAGTCTCATTTACGTTTGCCCATTGTACACAATAGAGTATATTAGGTGAACTTACACAAGAAGGTTTTCACAAAAGATATTAAATAGGAGGAGCGACAAAATTTTGGGCCACTGCCGCACTACGAGGTCCATCAGAGAAGAGAGTCCCGTCTATCGACTACTCATCATTACTTATCCCTTTGATGATATATGGTGTCAGATATCATCTGATAACACGCTTCAATGAGATATGATGCGACGTCATACAACCCCACCAACCTCAACGATCACCGGCCCTGCCACTGGTATTCCATGAAATTACCATGTATTTCTTGGGTATTACAGTTTTTTTCTAACGTGTCTTGCAACTTACTCTAGTATCCAAATTTACAAATTTGTCAAAGTTGTATAAATATCTATCTTCCGTTGTGCCGTTTTCTAGCCTAGGATAAAATTAAAAAAAACTTAGGATGGTGAAAGAAATAAGTGGCACGGGGAACTGGACAATCCACTCAATAAAGGCTTCAAAGAAAAAAGAGACATTGATGAATAAAAGTTTGCCTATTAGATTTTGTTTTTTGAAGAGAAATCGCCTATTAGGTTGATAGAGTTAGAGCAGATAAAATTCAAGTTCTGCGGCATTGCTGTTAAAATAAGTTTTTCGCATGTATTTTTCTTTGAGTAAAATACGTTGGCGGTCTTAAACTTGTTCCATCCATGAACTTGTAAATTAGAGAAGTGCGTCCATGAACTTGTTTCAAAGTGTCGTTTGGGTCTATGAACTTGCAAATTGTACAAGCGCGTCCTTGAACTTCTCCCGTGGTGTCATTCAGGTCCAAATCCACATTAGGATGCACAAACTTGCCTACGTGGCACGCCGTGTGTGACTGTGGACCACTTTGCAGCGGATCTAGAGCACTTGCAGCAGGGAAATGTACAAGGAGGCTTCGGTCCAAGGTTATGGGGGTCAGTGGGGAGCAGTGGGGGATGCCAACGGTTGGCAAAGATGAAGAGGGGCGGCAGCGGCCACTGCGCCTTGGTGGAAGCTCATTACAGAGGGGGAGAAGGGCGAGGAGACAGCTGGAGGAGGTAGGTGAGAGTACGTGTAAGCTCACATGCGACTCTACGGATGGAACAACAAGAGGAGATGGGCAAGAAGGTCATCATGAGCTAGAAACGGCCGCTCAGAGAATCGTTTTTCGCATGTATTTTTCTTTGAGTAAAATACGTTGGCGGTCTTAAACTTGTTCCATCCATGAACTTGTAAATTAGAGAAGTGCGTCCATGAACTTGTTTCAAAGTGTCGTTTGGGTCTATGAACTTGCAAATTGTACAAGTGTGTCCTTGAACTTCTCCCGTGGTGTCATTCAGGTCCAAAACCACATTAGGATGCACAAACTTGCCTATGTAGCACGCCATGTGTGACTGTTGACCATTTTGCAGCGGATCTAGAGCACTTGCAGCAGGGAAATGTACAAGGAGGCTTCGGTCCAAGGTTATGGGGGTCAGTGGGGAGCAGTGGGGGATGCCAACGGTTGGCAAAGATGAAGAGGGGCGGCAGCGGCCACTGCGCCTTGGTGGAAGCTCATTACAGAGGGGGAGAAGGGCGAGGAGACAGCTGGAGGAGGTAGGTGAGAGTACGTGTAAGCTCACATGCGACTCTACGGATGGAACAACAAGAGGAGATGGGCAAGAAGGTCATCATGAGCTAGAAAACGGCCGCTTGGAGCTTCGTCATGCCAGCCACGCCACAATAGCGTTCCATATAGGCAGGTTTGTGCGTCCTAATATGGATTTGGACCTGGATGATACCGCAGTACTAGTTCAAGGATGCGCTTGTGCAATTTGCAAGTTTATGGACCAAGAAGACACAGCGAAACAAGTTCAAGGATGTTCTTTTTGAATTTGCAATGGAACTAGATGACACTGTGGAACAAATTAAAGGAACGCTAGTGTTTTTTACTCCTTTTCTTTCATTCAAAATAAATAGTACAGTGTCAGGAAAAGTTTTGACCCATTTCATTCGTAACAGAGTAAATAGAAACAGAAATCGGTTACGGAAACCTTACATCCACCATCATATGTGTACAGGACCAACGGCTTAACCTGAACCTGCGTTTCCGGGTTGGGTTGTCCTGATGCACATGGAAGTGCATGTAGTAAAATCCACATTAGCATAAGGTGGTGTCCAGATTTGGAAAGGATCAAAGGAACCATTGGCCTGGAGCTAATGTTGTGCCGAATGTTGAAGTAAGAATCACTAGCCTATTATCCTACAATCCTACTGGCAGCTTCATCCCCCAAATGTATGAGCTGGCAACCTGTGCAGTTGAACACATTCAGCGGGTTTCATCACGCCCAGCAAGGAGGACATAACTATCTGCCATCAGGAAGGCAGAGAGTGAATGCCTTGCGTCAATACAAGACGAGACAACACCCTCAATCTTCCTTGTACTCCTAGCAATCTATATATTCAGCGTCACAATAGCCTGAATCCAAAGTTGCATAACAGGGGTCGTGTTCCATAGGATCTGTCCTAGGATCACAGGATTGATCAAACCTTACACATATACCAACCACATCGATGCAGTGAATTTTAGCAGTGCTAACAACTAAAGTTCTCTATTTCCGGTTTCACATGAACACATCCACTCCAGAATCGCTGTTAGTACAGGTTAAAGCTCACAATGTTAGTTCATTTTCTGTCAGTCCCCACTCTCCGAATCCTCCCCATGGTTCCGTGATGATCAATACGTTATGTTACAATGCAGAAGAGAGGTAAAATGCAGCAAATCAGGGTTGTTTTACCTTGCTGTAGCTATTTACCGGCCAATGCAGCTGAATCCCCTGCAGACCGCGAGCCAGGCGCCGAAGAGGACGCAGAGGAGCACGAGATCCGCGATGATAACCATCCAGAGCTGACGTCTCCATGCCCAGGCCGCTGTGCCCCGGCGGCCGTCCCGCTTGGGCGTCCTCCGCGCGGCGAGCTCAGCGTCCCTCCTGGCGGCCTCCTCCGCCTCGGCCTCTGCGGCGGCGACCCCCTCGGCCTCGCGAGCGAGCGCCCCCTCGTCGTCGGGGGGCAGCGGCAGGCGCAGCGCGAGTCGCGGCATCTCGTCGTGCATCCTGGCCTCGGGGAGACATCGCAGGCGTCGGAGGAAGAGCAAGAGCTGCGAAGCGGGCAGTTGCGGCGCGAGGGA
>LAPY01001983.1:50047-72897 GCA_000970635.1 Eragrostis tef | reverse complement strand
TTACAAAACCAACTCCAGAACCCCTGGTCTAATTCGCGAGAGGAATCTAACGAGGGTAATTAAGCCGTGATTAGAAGATGGTTACTGTAGCATCACTGTACCAAAACATGGATTAATTAGGCTCATTAGATTCATCTCATAAATTTACGTCTATCTGTAAAAAGGTTTTGTAATTAAACTTTATTTAGTACTCCTAAATGACAAGATTCTTTTTAACTTTAGAGGGTCTAAAGTTTAGAGGGGGAAAACGAACACCCCCCAAAAACTGAAATGATCGATAAATGGTGCAGCCAGGGTAGCCTGTTTAGAGTTAGTCAAAGTTCAAACCACATTTTGTACTTAACAGAGACCGTTCTAATTCATTTACTAATTATTTAAGCTTATTTTCAGTGAGTTGCATGTGGGGCATCCATGCATTAAAAGCAATCTGCCCAACCTTCATATCACCTGTCATTAGCATCGCACAAAAATCTCCCAACATGCACAAAACAAAGGTCTGGCCATATTTAAGTTGGCACCACAGATATTATCTAAAAAAAAAGTTGGCACCACAGATAACGTATCTCCCAACGAACACAGAACAAACTCCGTTCTACCATAGTTGATTAGTACTCCCATTGATCAATGCACATGGTGTAAATAATCGCTCTCCCTAATCAACCAAGAGTGACATTTGATCAATTCAAATTTAAAACATGATAATCAATTATTGTGAACAAGAAGTCAGTGGTCAAAGATGTACTCTTTGGACAACATAACTGCGTGGAGTAACAAACAGTATAAAACCCCCCTGCTAATGTGCAAGACAATTGATGCAATACAGGGCAATACGATCACCTAACTTCCTGTCCAGATATACATACACACCTTGTTAGAAAAAGAATAATAGGTGGGGAATATTTTTCACTCCAAGACGATGGGATAAAGTGAGATCCGACTAATCAAAGAAGCAAGTGGCAATTGAAATCCCCCAAAAAAAGTTCATATGGAATATTACCTTTCTTGATCGTGAAAGCAAGAAAAAATAGCACTGTTTGACACATATCTTAGGTCTACTATGGACAAACTTATCCTTTCTTAAACTAGAATTTTCTAAAACAGAGATATTTTCTCCAAAAAAGAATGAAAAGGACACAACCTGAATTCAGAATGCTCTAAAAGATGCTGAAATCCTCTTGTTTTTTCTGCATTAGTTATATGTTAGGAAAACAGGATATGATCATTGGAGGTTTCAGTGTTGAAATGTACACATTGTTCAGATAGTAGTACCATCGTTCTAGATTAGAGCAAGAGGGTAGACACAAAAAAAAGAACAGGTCCTAGCACTCAAAGGAACAGTCATATCCAGAACATCAATGAAGTGAAAACCAATTTCAATTTTTGAGACCTATACACTGATGTTTCAGCAAGACATAGATACTACAAACTCAAAAGTGATGTCCATTTAAAATCTATTCAACAGAAATCCCATGCAACCATGCGGGAACCTTTTCCCACGTCGATTTGAAGGTTGGCATAATATATTGCTTCGTTTGAAGCTAATACACACACAAGGCTACCAATGTAATTTTTCGAAATCATAAATAGAAAAAGAAAGGTCTTAGATTAAACGATATTCAACATGAAAACTGTCCTATTTTCCAATAAAGCTGCAGCACGGTGAAATTCGACTGCATAATACTTTATAGACAGTCTAGAAAGGCAAAATAATGTTTGATCCTCCAATTATCCTCAAATACAGATTGTTGTGAAATTCTTTTCTCATCGATAAACGAATCAATGGATAATACAAGCATGAAATTATAGCTCATAACAACTCCTACCAATACAATTTAAAAAAAAACAGCAATAAATCGAGTCATATTGTAATCTTTGTGACATAATTGGTGCAGTGTATGTTTAGTCACACAAAAATAATAGTATTAAATCCAAATGTGAAGAAAAAAACATAAGTACATCTTGCAGATACTGCAAATAATATACTGATGGTCAAATTTTAGTCTTGAAGACCATGTCCGCAGTAAGGGAACCTTATGAAACACTACTAGTAGCACAAAGCAGCAACCAATGACCCAACGTTTTGATTAAAAAAGTTGGTGCAAGCATTTGATGACTCAGATATTGCAAACATTCAGGATAAATGAGAAGTAAAAGATTTAATGGGGCACAAAATCTAGCTGGTTCACCTCACTCAATCTCAATTTGTTGAGGTGCATCATTTTGACCTCCCTCACTTGATTCTTCGCTGTTCTCCTCAGTTATCCCAGAAGCCTCTACTGTTCGAGTAAGCCACTCCTTGAGAGGATCTTCATTCAGGTCAAGCCTCAAGAGACCAGCAAACACACCACCCATGAAGGCCACTGGCTCCTAAAAACAAGTTATGTGAAATATCATCAGAGCAGTAAATTCAGAGTGCATCAATATCGTTAGATGAATGCCACTAAAGTTGTAGTTATACTAAATCTCTACAAGTTACCCAGTAAAAGAATTCCGAGTTCCAAACTCAACAGATTTTGAGGATTACATGATAGGCCAGAATCAGAGGCGGATCCACCAGTATGGCGAGCTGTGGTGCTCACCATATCTGGCCAACCGGCAAGACCATCAGGTGCTATAAGTCTATGGCTGGTGCCAGGACTGGGAGCTTATGGCCGGAGGCGCGCGACCGCTTCTAGGTCGGTCGACTACCGGCGAGGAAAATCTGCACACAGGTGCCGTATATCCCAATCCGTGCCTTGTCTCCGTCTCGCCACGTTGATGTGTAATCCCCATTTAGTTACTCGAGCGAACAAAACAAATACGTATGCTAGAGCATGTAGGCAAGGCAACCAGGCTAGAGCGTATACCTGCCCGAAAGGACCAAAGAAAAAACTACAGACTGGTAAATCAGAACTGGCTAATTGTTTTTCACAAGAATGTGTGGTACGAATCTCAACTACAAATTGTATGTTCATCTAGGACAAATTTCAACCAAAAACTCGTCCAACGGGGAAAAGGCCACCACGCGGTGTTGTCTACGAGAGAGAGCAGTACAAAAGTTCATCTACAAATCAGATAATTAATTTGCCCTGGTCTCTCAATTTTGTACTAACTACTAAGTACTTGGTTGGCATCATTTTCTCATGATATTAAGAACTCGATTGTACTTTCATCATTTTATTCCTGGATCAACCACTGGACAAAATGAAACACACCTAAATCTGACTGTCACATTTGTTACTTCTGCCTATACTGATGAGCATGGAGTTTGACTCCATTCTCAAGCATTTCCACCATAAGAACATTGAAACAGCCATATGTTGCCACTGTTATGTGAACTCCCCCAGGCTAGACTTCTTTTTTTTTTTATGGAACCCAGGCTAAATTTCACTAGTCTACAAAGGACTACGAACCGTACAATACTACGAGTACCAATTAGGCAATTACCAGTGTGTAACGGTCATATTGATTAGTCAATTTACATTCCAACACAACAGGGAGGGTATCTACAGCCTCATACTATTATCCAAAAGAATCTACAGCCTCATACCGACCTCAGCACAACGAGTCAACGACTCAAACCCAAACAGCCCAAATCCTGAACCAAACGTAGAGACGGGGGGACTAAATAGGCTACGAGAAAATTCACCTTCATGGCTTCTCGGAGGATGCGCTCGTCCCCTAGAGGATTGAAGCAAGCTCGCACGACCCCCGCCGCTCCCTTTCTGCTCCTCGTCGTCCACCCAGCGACCGCACGGCGAGGAATGCTCTCCGCCAGCTAAAAGAAACAGGGCAAAGCGATGAGAGTCAGTTAAACTCCTGCTCAGGTAGTACCGGAGGACAGCTCGAAGCGCGGATCTTACAGCGGCGGGAGCTCTCCGGCCGGGGAGGAGCAGAGCCGCAGCAGCAGAAGTCGCCATGGATAGCAAAACTGCACACCAAAACTGCAAACCCCTCTGTGGTGCTGGGGTGCGGGACCGCTCGGGTCGGGACGCTTCCTTCGTTGCCTCGGACTCTCGGAGCGGAACGTATGTCGTGGGCCATACGTTCAGTTGCCGGTGGCGGACCGGACCACGTGGCGAGAAGGAGATCTCGTGCTTTCCTCCGGCCATTGAGAGGCTTTAGCCCATCATCAAAGCCCGGGCACCCACACGGCCGAGCAGCCCAGCCCACCTCGAGTCCACAAGGCATAGATGTTTCCAGCGGTCCCCTCACCCACACACAAAAAAAAAAAAAACGAAGAAGAAGAAGAAGTAAACGTTTCCAGCGTTCGATCAAACAAAATGCAAAATGTCCCTTAAAAAAAAACAAATGCAACGTTGGCCTGAGATTTTGCCGTATCTCTCAAAGATATGGCAAAAAAAATCTCTCTTTAAGTATGGCTGCAACTGACATAAGTTGTGATATTGTTATTCATTTTAGCACAATCAATAGCAGCCTTCGGAAGATGTGTGAACATTGGCACAATATTATATGATGCTATTTTTTATGGCACAACCAATGATAGTATCCGGGAGATATGGCATACATCCAGTCGATAATATATAAAATGAATCTTTGTTTAAAAAGCATGTAAAACGGCTCCTTTGACCCGCGCGTGTTTGCGTTCCGTTTCTTATTGGCATGGTTACTAATAGATTCACATGACAAGCTACTAAAGTGTCTCCTCACAAAATTACCAGTCATTCATAGTATATTCATTCGAAGGGAGATACATTTGTCAGTAATTAGCATGTCTTTGTATATGAATTTTTAGTGGCACGATCTACAAAAAAATGCCAAATATATCGACAACCATCTGAAAAGACCTCATATTGAAATTAAAGGCATATATAACATTTCTCTTGTAATTCAGCGTAATGGCAGCATGAATTTGCATTTTTTTTTCATATAGATAACGACTTGATATATAGTACTCTGAAAGATATGACCAACAATACATGTAGAGAATAATTTATCTGAAGAAACTAGAGTGACTATCTTTGACTATAAAATATATGATTCAATCAAAAGTTACCACGAGTTACATGCATATCTTCTGTCCTAGCACAATCAATAGCAATGCCTTGTAGGTATGCTCAGCGATCATTACACCCACTGATTCAGTGATTCCTCATAAACTAGCTAGCGGGTTGGGGGAAAAGGTTGTGAAGAGCAAGCTGTGCACACTGTGCACGGTGATTAGGCGGCTCAATCTGACTTGGATGTGCATGAACACAACACATTCAATTCACTCTCCACGTTAAGGGGCTACCGCAGTCCTTATAAAACTTATCATTCATATAGGCTAATGCAAGTCACGCTTTTTTGTGGATAAAGGAAGCATGTATAGTGTCTAACACCTCCTTGCCAATGGTACCTTTTGTCACATGGCAAAGGTTTATCGGGTTAACGCTCATCGTCAAACGCTTTTGGAGTTACTCGTTTCTCTGGCACATATGCAGGCACAACGTCCGTCAGGCTCTCGTGTCACAAGATATAAAGCAGACATAAAATTTAGAAGAAATGCCCAAAATCCAGGTCAGCACATATCTCCAAGTGACAAGGCCAAACCAAAATTGGCAAGTAATTAATATATACTAAAAAGGTTGTGAAGAGAAAGCTGTGCACGGTGATTAGGCGGCTCAATCTGACTTGGATGTGCATGAACACAACACATTCAGTTCACTCTCCACGTTAAGGCACACAGTCCACATAAAACTTATCATTCATACAGGTTAATGGAAGTCACGCTTTTTTGTGGATAAAGGAAGCATGTATAGTGTCTAAGACCTCCTTGCCAATGGGACTTTTTTGTCAAATGGCAAAGGTTTATCGGGTTAACGCTCATGCTTGTTTCTCTGGCACACATGCAGGCACAACGTCCGTCACGCTCTCGTGTCACAAGATGATATAAAATAGACATAAAATTTAGAAGAAATGCCCAAAATCCAGGTCAGGACATATCTCCAAGTGACAATGCCAAACCAAAATTGGCAAGTAATTAATATGTACTATATCCAGAGAGAGAGAGTTGGTAGCCGATATGCAAAAATGGTGAGGCTCCTCATCCCCCGCAAAGACCACGGCCCATATTTCCAGGGTACGTTGCATGTCACTGGGCAGAGCCCTCTCCACACCAGCTTCGCTTTGAAAGACATACTCGTAGGTACAGAGATAGCTCAGAGGTTAGGGGCAAGTAGAGGGATGGAGGGTGCTAGCACTAATGTTGAAGAGGTGTTTTCATGGAGCGACCATGACTCACTCCAATCTGAGGTTAAAACTGATCTTCATGGAGCGACCATGACTCACTCCAATCTGAGGTGTTTTCTTGATTCTGTCACACCAATTGTACAGACATACACAGAGGCCAAGGTCCCCTTTCTTCCATTTGTAAGTACATCCGGACCTACACTTCTTTTCACTTGGTTCTGAAATTTCTCTTCTGCGTCTTGCAAGTTGTAGAATTTTAAGCTCCTCATCCATCTATTTTTTTGGCTCTAGGTTTTTATTTGTTTGCATCTTACCTCTGATTTATAAGGATCTCCAATATTGAGATGAAACAAGTTCCTTCAAGTTCTTCTGATTTATATCTGCGAAACCTTCTACCCTGAAGACATGATATATTTGATTTCGTTGCTTTATGTATGTTGGTTAACTTGTGGGATTATTGATATGGTGTCGCCTTCGATCTGTACATAAAGCTAAGATTCAAAATGCTTTTGGCGCGAACTATACTTGGCGGGTAGTATGCCTTTTTGAAAGATGTCGTGACGTGGCTATATCGTCCTTTGATCGTGGGTCACGTTCTCATTCAAAACGGATTGTTATGACACGAATCTTATGACTTGACTGGATTTCACGACAATATACGTGGTGTCTCCTTTGATAAATTTTGTTTTGGCTTGTTTTCTCCTACTATCATTATATTTAAACACGAGAACCTTTCATCTGATCATTCATTTTTCCCTTCCATGTTCACCTTGTGCTGCATCCTGTCACATTGGTATGCATTTATTGATTGTGCAAGTAGTTTAGCATGTATTTATTCAATAGGAACACATGAAAAAACAAATAATTTGAAAGATATCATCCTAAATAATTAGCAATAACTTTTCTTATGTAGTGTTCTTATGGCTTCTTTTATATCTGTTGCAATAACTTCAGGTCAAAGTGGTATTGCCAGAAGTACTACAATATATGTTTTCACTTTCAAAAAAAAACCCGGGCTGATGGACTTTTATCAACAAAAAAAATTGTAGTAGTAAAATACTTGAATGAAAATATATGGTTCACTGAAAGATAAATGGTCCGATCATTATCTAAAAAAAAGGATAAATGGTCCGGTCGTACTCCATTAATTTGAAGTTATCTCAGTTATGTTCTCATGTGCAATCATTCATGAAGTTGCAGTGGGTTATAGGAACATCAACAGCATGCATGAGCCTTGTGCTCTGTAGGCACACTATTGATACAAAGCAGAACTAAGCTAACCTTATGAGATGGGTTCGTTACCTTTTGACATCCAAAAACATGAATTTTAAACAAACTGAATTTTTATTTGTAACTGCAGCAAAACAACAATGGTGAAATGATAGCAGATGGAGTCAAATGTTACTACCTTGCAGATCTTTGGAATAGGTTCTATGAGTGGAGTGCTTGTGGTGTTAGCACCTCAGTGCGCCTCCCTTCGGGCGAGGCAGTAATCCAATACTTTGTGCCATATCTTTCAGCCATACAATTGTACACCAACGAATCAGATGCTCCTGTGTCACAAAGGTAAGCATGTGGTATATATAATATATATCTTATTGCCAATAGTTACTAGAATGGAAATTAAAGCTAATAGAAAAGTGTTGCTTACATGATCATTGCAGAAATTTTGGATGGCACAGCAACAACAATACAAGATTTGATGTTTATAACCGGCACGTTGCCATAAATTGGATAGATAATGTTGGCTATGAAACTCCTTCACATATGTACAAGATTGGAGATGAAAGGTCAACCTCACTATGCAAGGGGGAGTTGTACTTCAAGTATTTTGAACTTGACTCTCCTTACGAAAGGATGCCTTTCGTAGACAAGGTATGTTGCTCCAATATCGTTAAAGTTAAACTTCAGTTCTGTAGTCCATGTACGTTATGCACCTCACCAACATACCTTGTGCTTTCATAAGTCGAGTCAAGGTCTAAATATTTGAAGGATATCCCTTGCAGTCCATGTATTTCAGTTAGCTACAGATTTGGCTCCCTCTGTCATCCACATGTTTCAGTTTTTTATAGACATGATAGACACCGCATCCTGCAAATATCATAGATAAAAATAAATGCATATATTACCATGCTTAGCTTTTTTTAAAAAAAATTCGTGTTTCCAAAACAAATAAAAAATCTGTCTCTCGCAAGGATGTTGATTTGGAATCTAGTAAGGATATAGGTACCTTTGGTTTTAGCAAGTTTATAGCTGGCACTCTAGGTGTTTTGATTTGACTTGGAATTAACCACATATTTTGGTTGACGAGGACATACTAACATCGACCCGCAACAAAAACTTTATATCTGGCTAGAATATAAAAGAGTGCAATACAATTAAGGGTGGTGAGAGGAAGGAGAGTTTAGATCAAGGGGTACCTGTGATTTGGTGAACAAGTAAACGATGATACTACTGGTGATGGCGGACTCATTGGAGAAATCAAAGGAGTCGATAGATGGCGATGGCTCGTCGGCGAATCTTGCTTGTATTCGCCATATCTGGGGACACTATGTTGGAGTGAAGTGGAGGCGGCTTGAGAGGGGGTGGGTAGGGATGGAGACAGCGGAAGAGAACGGGAGTATTTATAGAGAATACGGTAGGGAAGATGTGGCTTTGATTTGGTCAGATCTGGGGACACGATGTCTAGGTGAAGTGGAGGCGGCATCAGAGGGGGCGGCTAGGGATAGGGATAGTGGAAGAGAACATGTGTATTTATAGAAGATATGGTAGGGAAAAGGGCCGTTCGATCTTGACCCCACGAAATGCGCACGTTACTAACGTGAAAAAGCTAAATGTTCCTTTTGCATAATTTAAATAAAAAAGTAGTAGATTCAGAGTAGACTTAGAAGTGTAAAATAATTCAGAGGGTTAATTATTTCCTACTACATCCATTCCATAATAGTTGCCGCTTTTGACTTTTTTCATCACGTTTTTTGTAACATGTTTATCATTGAAGATAGTTTAATCATGACATATTCATTTTAACATTTGCGTAAAAGACTTAAATAATACGAATGGTCAAACATGATGCAAAAAAGTAAACAACAACAACTATGATGGGACGGAATATTTTCTATATGATGTATTTAGTTTCCTTTTTCTCTTGTATACAGGTGTACGATCTCTCCCGCGAGTTTCCTGACCTCACATCCCTAAGGAGTATAGACCTTTCACCATCAAGTTGGATGTCAGTTTATTGGTACTATTTAGCATGTAATGCAAATATGTAAATATATCTAAATAAATTGACCATACATTTCTAACTACTTTCTCTCGCCATTAGGTATCCATTAGGTCATGTGCCTGCAAAGAACAAGAAAGATCTGAGTACTTGCTTTTTAACTTATCATAGCCTCTCCACATCTGAAGGTATGTGATGATAATAATAGATAAGTAGAGTAGGGATTTATACTTCTTTTTCCTATCCTTCACGTAGATATTTAAATGTTTCAAAATATGTGGCTTGTGTGTTGAGCACACATCTTTGTTTGGAACACATTTTCTTGCTTTTATAACCTATGTACAATACATAATGCCCTCCAACATATCCTTTCTTTTTCTAATTTTCCTAAGATTGTCACATTTTTATATTATCTCTCTTATATTTTAGTTAGCAACAAAATATTATATTGCAGTACACCATGCTGAACTTTTGATCATAGACCATTAACAAAATGTCATATGGTTGTGTTTCTTGTAGAGTTTGTGAAGTCAGACAGTGGGCATTCCTCCAACTACATGGCACTTGCCCCATTCGGCCTCGCGACACACAAGATGGACACTGGACTATGGGCTAGTCCAGACTCTGGTGACCAGGAGCGTATTGCCTCTCTCATTGAAGCAGCTCAGTCATGGATAAGGAAGCATGACATCCAACACCGCGACTTCAACTTCTTCTCCCGTAGCAACTAATAATTGTAACCGATAGTCAAGCATGTCGCGTGTTGCCTTCTGATCATGTACTTGTGTAATGGGAGACTAAAGTGGATGACTCATTTCCATATCAGATGTGTTTACTTTGTTGTAGACTTGGAGAGTAAAAATAACAAGGACCACATGCTTGATACATTTTTTTACTTTTCAGATTGTGCTTCATGTGTTTTGATTGCTATCAAAATTGTATTATCAGATGTGTTTACTCACTACAAAAACATCTACCCGCTTATGTTGAAAAGTAGGTCCCACATACATCAATCAGATCTCGCACCACGGTCTAACACAATATGTTCATGACACATGATTCTGTTTACCCAGACTTTGTGGGACACACACACACACACACACACACACACACAAGCGCACGGAAACCTTTTGGGTACTTTTGCTTCTTTACAGCGACAGTACCTTAGTAGCACCCAAGGAATCTGCGTTAGATTCCCTACGGGGGCAAATTTTCATTCGAAGGTAAAAAAATAATAACTCATGGGTTCCTCTGCTCGATATGGATGAATATGGGGTTGGTCTTTTTTTTTTTGGTGTGTGTGTGGGGGGGTGGGTAGGGGGGGGGCATTGACCCATGTATGAGAAGGCAGCTTTTGATTCTTTTCTTGTTTGAGATCCGATTGACTTCTATTGTCATCATTATAATATCTACTTTATATGTCAATAATACTCTATTTTGGAGCATAAATGTCACTATTCTATGTGCTAATCCTTGCATATTAGTATGTAGTGTTGTTCTTGAGTTATATTGCATAATCAGGTAAAATAAACGACATTACATCACAACAAACTTGGGACAGAAGGCTTACAACAAGACCAAAAGGCCTAAGTGCCAGCTGACATAGCCCATGTGCCAGTGAGCCTACAAATTGTTTTCTTATGATTGTAGCCTAGGGGTCACAAGATTCCTTTTAGAAGAGGATCTACTCGTAATCTTGGAAGACTTGTTCATGAAGAGATCTATAAAGATTAATTTGATCCTATCACTTCAATATTCTATTCGGAATATTAGGGCGCAAGGACTCCAACATGAAAGCCAAAGAAGACTTCTAGAAGACAAGGAACTGACTTAGTGAAGAGTTTGGACAAGACACGCCAATTGTCATTGACTATGTGGCGCCATGTTGCCTTGACACCAAGTCGACCTAGGGTTTGGACACTTCGAATACAAATATTGACGAACCCTAGAACGAGAGACACGCGGAAGGACAAAAAAAACTTTGAGTCCAGAGCCACCGGGGTTTTGCGGCAGTCGGCATCTTTAGTTGTTTAGATTGATTTAGCCAAGTTGTAGAGCTTAGGATTAGCCGCTTGGAGGTTCAAGGACAGTTGGTATACTTGAGGTGATCCATTTAGGTAGGTCTATTAGATGGTGATTTATGCTTTAGGCCAGGTACAATGCTACACGTAGGCAGTCTCAGAGCCCATCTCGTGCAATGTCACATAGGATTTTTGATGAGGTGGAAGAGATAGAGGGAGAAAAAAATAAATAGGCAGTTGTTTCGCGAAGCAACCACCTCAGACGCTAAAATTTAGGAGTACGAGAGTCTCGACTTCCACACCATTGTATGACTGGTAGTTGTCATGCATGAGACTACGAGACAATGGAAGGGATAGAGGGAGAAAAAATAAACATTCCTTTTTTATTCATAAATTAATGAAAGATACATACTACGAGACAACTAAAATAATCATCTATTGTATGTGTGATATCATAAATTATTCTATGACTACGTGTCATGGACGAGACCACGATACTTTTGTACCTGTCCTTAGATGGTGAAAATCCAAATTGGTAGGTCTACTAGGCTTGAGGCACTCCAATATTAATGGATTCTGTTATTATTACTTTGGCTTATGCAGCGTTGGCATGGTTTGCATTCTTTTCCTTGCTAGCACAATTTAAAACTACATCCCAAATATACGGCCAATAATCCGGTAAAACCACTTAAATGGATTCATGAAAAGGCGGGTCGGCTTCTTTTCTTTTTCTTGCTAGCACAATTAATAGCTGTGAAAAGATGGATTCATGAAAAAGAGGGTCCGCTTCTTTTCTTTTCTTGCTAGCACAATTAATAGCTACCTCCCAAATATATGGCAAGTAATCCGCTGAAAGCACTCGAAACGGATTCCCCAAAAAGTGTCTCTCTAGCTGTCCACGAAATTCAATTCGGAACTTAGAATATCTATCAGAATCCTAAAATTGTTGACATATGACGTCCTTCACAATGCTTCTTGCATGTGATGAGATGCATTTTGCTTACATGGCACAACCAAATAGCAATTGGAGCGAAGATGCGGAGTTAAAAACCAGCCTGTTCGGTAGGCTGCAGCTGCAGAAGAATAACTGCGAGCACTGTAGTGACTGCAGAAACAGGCTGCTGCAAAACAGCCGTTGCAAAGCAGCCAAACGAACAGGTTAAACATTTTGGCCTTGGAGACATTTGGAATAGGGAATGGAGGGCTTGTAGGTCAGCACTACTTCTTTCTAGTGGGTCAATAATCCAATACTTTGTGCCACGTTTTTCGGCAACTCCAGGTGCAGACTAACAGGCGCGCGTAAGTGCGGGGCACATTTCATTGCGCAAAATTTGACCACCCAACAAATGTAAAATTGAAGTGTAAAACATAAAAGACACAGACGGGAACTCCTGCACATCTGACATTTTCCTTAAACTGGATTCGAGCTCTGTACCATGTAAACCATGGCTACTCATACATGACACATTGAAGCAGAAAGTTCAGTCCCCCATCCATGACTTCGCACACGTACTTTCTGGCCAGATATACAATGAGGTTATTATAGCAAAAATACAAACGATGCAACGGCCTCAGTAATCCTCCGCAGCCAGTGGCATCCGAGGAGCCGCTGCCGCCGGCGCCTCATGCTGCTGCTCAACCATGACGTGCTCATACAGCGCGCCAGCCAGGCCGGCGCCGATGAGCGGCCCAACCCAGTAGACCCAGTGGTGGCGCCAGGTCCAGCCGACGAGCGCGGGCCCGAACGCCCGCGCCGGGTTCATCGCCGCGCCATCGAACGGCCCACCGGCGAGGATGTTCGCGCCCAGGACGAAGCCGATGGCGAGAGGCGCTATCGCGGCGACGCCGCCGCGGCTTCGGTGGTCCACCGCGGTGGCGTAGACGGTGTACATGAGCCCGAACGTCATGGCGGCCTCGAGCAGGAGGGCGTGTCGCTCGTGGACGCCGCGGCCGAATCCCAAGCCCGTGGGGCGCTGCATGCAGGACAAAAACATGAGCAACATGCAGGTGTGAGACGTGGCGGGCCATGGTGGACGCGTGTGTTGTGCGCGCAGACACATCAGGATCATGCAGATAGCTTATGCCAAATGGAAATACACAGCCATTTCTGACTTTTTTTTTGTTTGCTACTACGCTCTGTGACCTGAATATTGAGGCAAATTTGGCAGTATCAGTCGGCTAGCAATCCATTTTTATATGCCACGGCATTTCTCACTAAAATTCAAAGGCTGCAATCTGAATATGTATCTGATGCTTCTGAACATACAACGTTGTCAACAGTTTTGGCTAAGATCGCTCACTTTCTGAACAACTGAAAGGGAACATAACCAAACGTAAAGGTGCTCGATCGAGATGAGGGAACAAATTATTACCATGCCACCGGAGACGAGCCTTAGCAGCAACGCCGCGAACACGGCGCCGAGCAGCTGCGCCGCCCAGTAGAGCACGGCGCGGCCGAAGGCGCGCCGATGGACACTGCCACCGCGGCGGCCAGCGCCAGCGCGTGCGCCATGGCCACCGCGACCAGACCGCCCGGCGTCCCCGTGTCCGTGTACAGCTTCCCTGCAAAATGCAAACAACGCGAGAATCTTCAACTTCAAGCACCGGACTCGAGGGAGACTACTGACCTCAATCGGAGCCTCGTGCGACACGAAAAAAGTGGGATAAGTGGATGCGTGCATGCGTGAGCGTGCATGTGAAATTGCTTGCATGTGTGTTGGGGCTCGCGTACAGAGTCGGCCACCGCCGCGCGGGTGCCGCCGGCCGGCAGGAAGGGACCCGTGCCAGCGGTGTCGGCACGGAGTGGAGGGTTGCGACCTGGCAGCATGGCTGATGATTCTACCAGGGATTGGGATGATCTCGCCTTTTTCGCAGGTTGTGATCCTGATTTCTGCTGGTTTGGCGGCCACTCTGCTTTCCAGCGTAGTATTTGGGGAGCTCTTGCCGCCGGAGAAAGGCGGCCTTGGAGGGGACAGGTGGTCGGAGGAAAGCGACACGTGTGGAGCGACCATGTACGGGAGATCGACGGTCCTAAAAGCGCCGAGATTAACGAGGTAGAGAGAGCGCGCTCTCATCTCTCACCTGAGGCCCAACAAACATTCCATGGTCGGGACTCAGTATGGAACCCGAGTGCTACATATTTTGCCATCTCATTATCTGTAATTACAGCATCATGCAGTCTAATAAGGTCCATCACGTGGAAAGCTTGCCTTCAGGAAGCGACGAAGACATGAATAGCACGAGCAGAAGATGAACCAAAGATGACGATGAGCTGTTGGCTCTCGATCAAATGATTGTAAAGATCGGGTTACAGGTATCACCAGAATGCTCGAGTGAGCAAAATGAACTGCTCCAAAGTTAAAACAACGTAAATCGAAATAAAAATCCCGCTTTCTATAAACTCATTGCCACAGGTCATGCGTCCGAGCCCATGTCACTGCCATATGTTATTTGAGAAGCAATTTACAAAACTTCCAGCCAACTATCCTGTCCACCCCTCCTGCAATAGCTGACAATACAATCTAAAGGAAAAGGCTGGAGAAACTGACACCAAGCTAAAGTTGCAACACTATCAACGAAGATGCTTCACATTACACCACCTTAATTCAAGTTGATGAAGAGGGACCGTGTTCTAAGTCAGAATCATCGACCATCTTCTGTATAGATTCAATATCACCAGTAGCGGAAAGGGTGTGAGTCCGGATGCTGTCTGCATCCTCACTGCTCATAAGAAACCAAAAAACAGCAATAGTTACAACTAAATGACAAAATTCATCTAAAAAAAGAGCAGGACAAAAGCTGTTGATGTAAAATGAAAAGATTAAAATGTAGGCATACTCTGTAACTCCAAAGATTTCTTTGACAACAAGTGAACTGTCCCGCGAACAGAACTCTGGTAGCTGGATAGAGACCCAAAATAAGTTCCGTTAGGACCTGACTCATTATAGTCAACTTGCTCCCGACAAAAACAAATAACGATTTCAAAGAAACTAACAATGGTGCACAAAAAAAAAATCTCACAGCAGTTAACGTTACTAGCAGTGAGCTGAACTGAAAGACAATGTTCCAACAAACTAGTAATCAATTAGCTGCATGATTACCAAAGCTGTGATAGCAGGGCGTGAAAGCCATCAAGAAGAGGCGCTCGCACAAGGGCCCGTTGGTTTAAGGTATGAGATGGTGAATGACTATCTGATCTCAGATCTGAACTAAAATGGCTGGTTTGTTTTAAGTGGGAAAGGCCAGTCCCATCTTGCACATTATGTATTAGTGTATTACAAAAGGCAACTAATGTTTCCATCCCATCAAAATCATGGAATGAATTATCCATTTAGGATGAGTTGATTAGTCAAACCAAACAAATCACTAAATTAGAGATTTGCAGAGCAAGCGATGTGGTATCAAACATCTGTTTCTATTACAGTGCACGTGGTTTGTTCCCAAGTAAAGGATCAAGAATTGGAATATAGAGTCACAACTCAGGAACAGAATTTATGTCAACAGCTTACCTCCGATAAGTAAAGGATTTTTCCAAACAGCGCTTGAACAGCAAGCTTCCGCTTAAAACCTTGTTCTGTAAACCCAGATAGATCCATAACCACTGGCCCTGCAAAATTAGAAACCAAATAATTGCAACCATATCAGAGAACCAATTAACTTGACATTAAAAATTGACTACTGCTAATATAAGAAATAAAGTTACACAGAATGCACAAAGCAGAAGGGCGGTTTTAGGATGCATGGGCAATAGTTGTACCTTTTTCCCGAACAATTCGTCTTGAAATCTCATTCAGAATTTCAGCAACTTCGGCATCATCCAACATTGATGCCTTCCTAAGATGTATGAGATCCACGACAACATCAGGATTGAATGGTTTCTCATTCAGTGTGTACCGGATGTACTTTCTTACTACATCATCCATGTCAAATCCTGTCTGATTATAAATAAAAAAAAACACATTTACAATTTCATCAGTCTGTTGTCCACAATGGTTTCCCAAAAGAGCATAATCAGTAAATTGTTCCTAACAGCAGTAGTTATAAACGGGTGTGTCATTGTAAAGAACAAACAGTTCTCTAGTAAAAAAAATCTTATTCTGATATATTCAGCAGAGTTTTAATTATATTTTCAGCACAACGTAACAAACAGTCATAATAAGCTGGTTGGTCAAGTAACAAAATTTAGAGTAAGGAGATAATAAGCAATTCGACCCTTCACTACATCAATTTCGCAAGAATATTATTCATTCCTGAATAGGAAACACACCTTCTGCATTAGGTCTTGTAGAGCTGGATAATCCACTGCCTCCCTACCCTTTTGGAACAGATCATCTAGAGACTTCAATAAGAAAATGTTCTTACCGACCTGCATAGAAATAACTGCTTGATCATTAAACACCAACAAAACATAGGGGGCCAAAGTATTCTCGGTTAGATGAGCTACAGTATGATAGACAAGTTAAGAATAACAAACACCCAAAGAGAGCAATATCATAACAATTCGTTTTAGCGCCTTATATCAAAGACTGAAGTACCCAAAGAGCAACATCATAACAATTCGTTTTAGCGCCTCTGGGTCTTCACAAATGTATCTGTTTGATTTAAGGGAATAGACCTATCAAAAATTTAAACCTTATACTGCAAGTTTGTTACTTCGAATTTAGGAAAGGTCACAAGTGACGTTTTAAGTATGGTTATGCAGCAAGATACAATACGTTATACACAGATATATAAATTGCAAACACTGAATTCTCTGCTGAAATATGGAAACAATCACTCCCAATGCATTGACAACGCAACCCTCCTAAAGTTAACACGCAAATACTGTGGGGCTAGACTGACCCCTGCAAACCTATGCTCCACGCAACATACCTAATTCACAAGGCTAAACTCAACTGCATGAGAGATACATCACATAATTACATATTCAATATCGACACCTAGTCATTTGAACAGAATCCAAAAGGAAAATCGATACTAAAGTTCATAATTTCCCAACATACATCAAATTAGTCTTAAATTTGCTGAATTTGTATGACGGAACGATTACCCTTCGCTTCTTCTTAGTGCGCGGAGAGGTGAACCGGATGAGTTGATTAGTCAAACCAAACAAATCACTAAATTAGAGATTTGCAGAGCAAGCGATGTGGTATCAAACATCTGTTTCTATTACAGTGCACGTGGTTTGTTCCCAAGTAAAGGATCAAGAATTGGAATATAGAGTCACAACTCAGGAACAGAATTTATGTCAACAGCTTACCTCCGATAAGTAAAGGATTTTTCCAAACAGCGCTTGAACAGCAAGCTTCCGCTTAAAACCTTGTTCTGTAAACCCAGATAGATCCATAACCACTGGCCCTGCAAAATTAGAAACCAAATAATTGCAACCATATCAGAGAACCAATTAACTTGACATTAAAAATTGACTACTGCTAATATAAGAAATAAAGTTACACAGAATGCACAAAGCAGAAGGGCGGTTTTAGGATGCATGGGCAATAGTTGTACCTTTTTCCCGAACAATTCGTCTTGAAATCTCATTCAGAATTTCAGCAACTTCGGCATCATCCAACATTGATGCCTTCCTAAGATGTATGAGATCCACGACAACATCAGGATTGAATGGTTTCTCATTCAGTGTGTACCGGATGTACTTTCTTACTACATCATCCATGTCAAATCCTGTCTGATTATAAATAAAAAAAAACACATTTACAATTTCATCAGTCTGTTGTCCACAATGGTTTCCCAAAAGAGCATAATCAGTAAATTGTTCCTAACAGCAGTAGTTATAAACGGGTGTGTCATTGTAAAGAACAAACAGTTCTCTAGTAAAAAAAATCTTATTCTGATATATTCAGCAGAGTTTTAATTATATTTTCAGCACAACGTAACAAACAGTCATAATAAGCTGGTTGGTCAAGTAACAAAATTTAGAGTAAGGAGATAATAAGCAATTCGACCCTTCACTACATCAATTTCGCAAGAATATTATTCATTCCTGAATAGGAAACACACCTTCTGCATTAGGTCTTGTAGAGCTGGATAATCCACTGCCTCCCTACCCTTTTGGAACAGATCATCTAGAGACTTCAATAAGAAAATGTTCTTACCGACCTGCATAGAAATAACTGCTTGATCATTAAACACCAACAAAACATAGGGGGCCAAAGTATTCTCGGTTAGATGAGCTACAGTATGATAGACAAGTTAAGAATAACAAACACCCAAAGAGAGCAATATCATAACAATTCGTTTTAGCGCCTTATATCAAAGACTGAAGTACCCAAAGAGCAACATCATAACAATTCGTTTTAGCGCCTCTGGGTCTTCACAAATGTATCTGTTTGATTTAAGGGAATAGACCTATCAAAAATTTAAACCTTATACTGCAAGTTTGTTACTTCGAATTTAGGAAAGGTCACAAGTGACGTTTTAAGTATGGTTATGCAGCAAGATACAATACGTTATACACAGATATATAAATTGCAAACACTGAATTCTCTGCTGAAATATGGAAACAATCACTCCCAATGCATTGACAACGCAACCCTCCTAAAGTTAACACGCAAATACTGTGGGGCTAGACTGACCCCTGCAAACCTATGCTCCACGCAACATACCTAATTCACAAGGCTAAACTCAACTGCATGAGAGATACATCACATAATTACATATTCAATATCGACACCTAGTCATTTGAACAGAATCCAAAAGGAAAATCGATACTAAAGTTCATAATTTCCCAACATACATCAAATTAGTCTTAAATTTGCTGAATTTGTATGACGGAACGATTACCCTTCGCTTCTTCTTAGTGCGCGGAGAGGTGAACCGGCGCACGGTGCGGACGACCGCGAGCACGAATGAGACACCTACGTAGGCGAGTGGTACAGCGAGAAGCCACGGCACGGGGCTGGAGCCGACGCGGGGCCCGGGGATGGCCTGCGTGACGGTGCCGGTGAACTCCACGAGGTCCAGGGCCTTGTCCTGGATCCACGGCATCTCCTCCTCGACCTCCACCTCCTCCTCCTTCGGGGCCGCGCTGGGGTTCGCAGGCTGCCGCGAGGCGGCGGCTGGGGTCCGGCTGTCGGTGCGCTTGGCGCGGACGACGAGGAGAGGCGCCGGCCGCCGGGGCGCGGTGCGTGCAGGGACGGGGAGGGTGAGCGGGCACCGACGGAGCCGTGTGCCGCCGCCGGCCACAGGGGTGATGAGCGGGTGGAAGAAGGAGGTGGTCGCCATGGAGGCGGTGGTGGCGGACTGTCGATTAGGGCTTATCGCCGTGGAGGTAGGTTGTTGCGACTCCGGAGCCCGGAGTTCGGGAGTAGCTGAAACCTCGTGTGAAGCTTGGAGGAAGAGGGAGAACAGATGATATGGGCCTAGCAGCCCAGTAAGATACAAGTGTTTTGGGTCATTCACCCGGCCCATTTTCTGGCCAGGGCGCAAAATTGTAAACCCGAAAAATGAAAAACTGGAATCCGTAGCAACTCCTTCACGATGAAATCACCAGAAGGCAAGAAGAATTTGCAGGGAGGCAACAGACGAAGAGTGTCAGCACTAAAACATAAGTATCAAACAGTGCCTCACAGACGAAGTCAGGCAGACATTAGCATCATTGTCAACGAGATCTTCAGAAACACTAGTTAATCAAAGAAATTAAATCGGTTGGAACTTTACCATCCTGTATACCCCAACTAGTACTCGAATTCATACTACAGGTATTGCAAAATCGCTGCGCGTGCTCTAAAAGAACTGTGGAACTACGGTGGCACACAAAATATGCGTCTTTGCCAAATGATTTCAGATGCCTCTTTGCTTTCTGAAATCAGTCTACGACTGAAGAAGTTTTATGAGAAAGTATGAAGTCTGTGAATCGTATGGATCTCAGTATCAGCTATACCACCGAATCTCAAAGCTTAGGTTTGGGTTCTTTAGACCATGCTGGAGCCCGAACTTTCAGGTCTGACTTCTCTGCTTCCGTGTCATTCTCCTCTTCCTCCAAAATCTCCTTAGAAAACGCCTTTGGGTTTTCTTTGATGCAGTCCTGCAGTGCAATAAAGGGTTTCACACAATCTGATCCCTAGAAAAGCAGGGAGAACAAAGTTTAGTACTAGTTAGTTTATAAGGAAGCAACAACATGAATCCAAAAGTTCATATGTAGGAAAAAATCATTTGCATTCGCCTGATATTGAGTTTAACAATCCATGTTTTGTGAAATAGTACAAAAACATGCCAGGCATAAAACAAACTAAGTTTTGTCAAGTAATAGCTTTGAATGTTTCAAAGCCTGTCAGATGACAAGAACAAGCCTACATGTCACACGTGAGATTTACAGATATAAAAGCAAACAGAAATCCAATTCATTGACAAAAGGATAAACAGATATTCAAAATACTGCAATTGGGGCTTTTGGTTAAATTCAACTACCTTACCATGGCTTACATTAACATTGTTAATTTAACTAAATTGACAATGGTACCGGTAACTTTACATCTGTGGGCTTACAAGAAAGACCACATTAAAACAACACATTCTTCTTATGCTCAAAACAGGTCAACTGACAACTCAGGGCACTTCTCACTTTTACAGCCCACAAATTTCACACTGCAAAATATAGCAGATAGCTAGAAAGAAAACTAGACTACACATAAAAAAGGGGGAGTGAGATATCAAAATGTCTGGCAAAATTAATAGGAAGCCGTCAATTAATTATCAAGGGTTCCTTCATCAATTTGGTATCATCCTTAACCATATTTTTCAATGAAAAACACCATGTGACGATTATCAAGATGTATACACATTTAACATAACTTGCATCAAGCACGTTGAACTTGAAATTAATTTAGTGACGTGCAGACAACTAAAAATAGATACAAACCTTCTCTTCTTCTGTGCTCCTAAGAAAGCAGGAAAATGCATCGACAAATGGACCACCACAAGGACCATTCTTCAAATCAGCAACACATGGACAGTCCAGAGCTTTCTGTACCTTTACATCAATTGACTGCACAAGCAAAATGGTATTTCACTGACTACTGGCACAATGAGCTCCAAGATACAGTGAATAAAAAAGGTGATTAACAGAAAAGCATCTATGTAGATGCAAAAAAGAAGGGGCATACCTCACTGTCATCCCCATCAAATGACATAGCCTCTGCGCATTTCAATAATGCAACATTAGAATAATGCAACAGAACCTTATTTATTTATATAAGTAGACTGTTTTTTCACATTGTGGTTTCTCTTATGTTATGCGTGTACAAAAGGTTATACGCTGGCTGCATGGATAACTTGAATTTCCTGTGATTTTCAATGAGTTACAGACACGAGTCAGACTAAGCCATTTTGGAAAGACATTGGGGGCTAACAGCCTAGCATAAAACTCGTGCCCTCAGAAATCAGAACCCTGATCAAGAAACCATATCACTGACATGGTATATAGGTGCAATCTCAGCACGAATGAATCCATAATATATGTCGGGACCAAAGGTCGGCACTACATACTAGAACATCAGCGGAACGAAGTCATCATCCTACTTCAGGACAACAACTACACAATTTATTTATTTATTGCGAGTAAGAACTATACAATATTACTGGATACCCTAAATTATCCCAAAATCCGTGTACCACTGGCCTAAATGTGTGCCACACTGCAACAATGCACCACCCAAAACCAAGGTTTTCGAGTCAAGGGACGACCAATCACAAGTGCATCTCAACGAGTGCGGATGGGGCAACCGACAGAGACCTATAAGATTCGAAGCTCCAAATTAATAGAGTGTACCTGCAGCAAGTGCCTCCAGGGAGGAAGAGGCTGGGGCGGAAGAAGGCGGCGACGGTTCCCCGGTGGGCGGAGAAGACTCCGCCACCGGCGGAGTGGGCTGGCTCTCGACTTGTCCCATGAAAAGGGGTAGAGCAGTAGCAGCAGCAGGCGACGGGGAGCCTCGTCTCTTCCCCGGCACCGGCAGCGGGAGCAACGGGGCGGCGGGGTCGGTTGAACGGCGGCCGGTGATGCTAATGTCGAAGACTCGAAGGCGAGAATTTGGACCCGAGTTTCTTTTTTCAATAATTACTTGGACCCGAGGGTTTTTTTTTTTTTTTGATCGGTACAGACCCGAGTTCGACTCGCGTCGACGCGTCACGCGGGCTATCCATGCAAGCTCGTCAATAGCGAGAGAGGTGCAGGCTAACTGGGCCACGACGCTCCGTGTGGGCCGGCCCATTGCGAGTGAAATTCTATGAGCGGGCCCAGTTTCAGTCACTCGTGGCTTCTCTCTTCCCCTAAACCTCTGATTCGCCCTATCAAAAAAAAAAAAAAACTCTGATTCGCCGCTTGTTCCTGTGTTCCCTTCCCGGCCGCCGCGATGGTTGGAGGCGGCAAGCCGCTGGGCGACAGCGCGTTCGCCGGCCACGCGGCCGCCGGCGCGGCGGCG
>LAPY01001982.1:71275-83634 GCA_000970635.1 Eragrostis tef | reverse complement strand
GGGACGGGGGCCACGGCGGGAGACCCCTTCCTCGGGAGGAGTAGAATCTGGTACAGCTCCGGTGGTGTACAGCGTGGACGGTTGCCGCGGGCGCGCTTTGCGCGTTTGCGTCGTGTGGTCAGGTTTCCCCTACAGGATGTACATCGATGCCGCCGCTCTCGGATATGAGCACCCACTTGTTCACTGAGTCACCTCGTAGTGTGATTATTGGATGATGTTATGAGCTAGTTTACTATTGTATTTATTTACTATTGCTCTGCTGATATGATGTATTGTTTATATCTGTTTTAGTGTAAGTGCACTGTATTATTGGATCCGCACTTAATTTGAAAACTAAAACTTGAAAGTAAGGATCTAGTAATTAGTGCGGGCTTATGCGCATGTGTTAGCTTACCCTTTTAGAGCCTTGCATAATAGGAGTCGGCTGTAGTTAGCCACGTTGACTGGTAAGTCTTGCTGAGTATTAGTTGCTTAGGCTTTGGCTCTATGATGTTTTATGCAGGTAGTGTCTTTGTTCCTGACTCGGCTGGTGGAGGTGGTCAGTGCGACGGACAGCCCCCGCAGGGCTGGACTAGTCACTGAGAGCTGGATGAGTGATCTCCAGCGAGTTTGCATCATCGGGCTTGTGATGCGGATTCGTGTATCATGGGCGCGTGCTCCTTGATGTATCGTAGTTTTTATTTCGTCGTTGGACTTCCGCTGTGCTACTCGTTGTTTTAATTGGACTAATGTAATAACTTAAAGACTTAATTTATGCTCTTTATGTGATGTACTGTTGTGTCTGTTCATCAGCACGTACCGACTCGATCCTGCGAATAACGGTAACGCTACAATGGGGCACATGATGACCGAAAGGAGGAAGACAATGTAGGGTGCAGGTGCCGAGATTTTTGGGATTTTGTTTGGTAACTTACATACTTTTTGGAAGATTACCAGGTTATGATATTGGTTGTTGCGGCGAAAATTCAGGGACTAATATATTCAACAAAAATTTGTTGGCAATATAGGTTTAGTTATACCGTAGACCCCTCTAGATCCTGATCAATTGAGTCATTGAAGAAACATAGAAACTCAGTAACCATGCATCAATCAAGTAAACGATAACATTTTCTACCAAATTCACGTACTTCGCGCGCCGCCATGGCTTCCTTACCTTGCGCACCTTGCTCCAGATATCATGCCTTCTTGAATGAAAGACTCCTTATGAGCTGACGGCAACCAAATCACTCTTGATTCATCTTTGATAACGAACACAAGATCGACCACAAATACATGATGAATGAACTTTGAAAAGTTTCGGGGCGAAGATGATCTCACGTAACCACAAGAAACTGGTAAACTATGTCATAATTTACCGAACCAAAAAAAGGGCTCTTAGTTGCCGCGTAATTACCCACCTGCCATCGGTTATGATAATTTGTATTCCGTATTTTGCCCCTCACTTGATCAACGGTCCACATTGCGATACCTCTTGGTACCTCTAAGTACCTTGCAAACACTGTAAAAGTTCTCTTAGGTTTCTCCATTTTCTTAGAGACTACCTCTTGAGTAAGAGCTAGCAGCCTTCTCTCTTTTTATTTTCTCTAATAAATAATTCTAAGAGGCAGCTAAGAGTCAGCTTTTAGATACACTCTCACTCTTCTGAGTCTTTTCCGACACGGACACGGGCTGTAACACCCTACTCCAAAACGTAACATATATTATAGAAACTCCAAAGGTCCAAAGCATTAATACAAAATCAAAAGTTTAGACATAGGAGAAACTAATGATCAAAGTTCAAAACATGCGTGTGCACGTCAGCTACTCCCCATGCGCATCATGCTCGTGAATACATACATATCTCACATATGGTTGATTATTAACTTTAAAAACAAATGAACAATAAACATCCAACATTAGAAGAAGTAAATCAAACAAAGATACACTTTCAATCAGATCATGATATATAAATCAACCATCCATAATTCTTCAAATAAAAGACATGTTACAATCTCTATGATAAATCAGCTTTCTCTGATTGACAGTCATGTATGCATGCCATGATGCAACTACAGTTGAGAGTTTTATGTTGGACAATGCCAACCTCTCATGCAACTCCACGTGCCAGTACTAGTCATGGCGCGATGGCTATGACAGGCCTTTAATCTTCATATAAAATTATGCATATGGATGCTTATGAATGACAAATATGCATCATACTGCTGATCACAATCAAGTTGAGATATCCAAGTGCCGAGCATTCCACAAAATGAGTTTGACATCCATAAATCATGCACCATTGAATGCAGTCAAATAAACAATCATCAATCATTAATCGTTTAGCGATAAATAAAGCAAATTGATAGCATTATGTTGTGTTACCATTTTATTCAGAAAAGATGCAAACATGCATATAGACATAGCGATTTGCCACATCTCCTACGTTATTTGCCTCTTAACTGAAGACGATGAAGAGAACTCGCCAAATCAAGGATTACAAGCACTACCACCTGATTCAACAGTAGTAACGGCATATTTAGAATCACATTATCACATAAAAACTGGATGTAAAGCGCTCCTATGGTCGTTTGGAAAGAAAACCCAAAACAATTCCAATTGTCGAAAACTGTCTCGACAGAACAGTCAGCTTAACTTTTTTATACCTATTTTTATAAGATAGAGAACAGGATAAATGAGCACACTAAGATTTCTATTGAACTAAAAAAATTAATTCTGACTGTACGAGAGTTTAAACTGACGCACAAAACAGACATTCAGTTTACAGGTCTTGCTGAATAAGGCGTTTAATAGTGATATTCAGAAAATCATATCTCGAGCTCTACTGAACCAAACGAGGTGCTTAAGTACTCTATGGAAAGGTATTGAAACCCTCTACAACTTTTGTATTCACAAGTTTTTCAGAATCGAACTATAAAGGCCGGTAAAACTGGATTCATTTGCCGCTCCAGGAAAACCGTAGCAATCTGATAACTAATCACGAGGTTCTTCCGAAGATCAATCCTGAATTGAACCAGCGCTGAACAGAAAAGACGGTACAGAAAAGAGCAGAGCCTTGGTCTGGTCATTTACTTACGTGAGATCAAACGGATCCTTCAATCTCTCTAGTCGTTGCATAGCCTTCCTTCTCCTACCTAACGAGCAGCAGGAGGAAAAGATCAGAGCCTTGGTCTGGTCATTTACCTACGTGAGATCAAACGGATCCTTCAACTTCTCTAGTCATTGCATAGCCTTCCTTCTCATACCTAACGAGCAGCAGGGATCAGAGGGCAACGAAAACGGGAGACATGATAGAGGACGCTAGCAGCAATCCATTTTGGCTCACCGTAGCTTGCAAGAAGATCGGCACAGCAGCAATCACGGTGCCCTAGGGAAGAGGATCGTCAGGCGGCGGTTTCCTCTGTATCGGGAACGATCGATGGGAGGAGGGACGACGTGGGCTTGGTTACGGTAGGGTTCGGTTTCCTCCTCCTTTCTGAAACGGTCCCAACTAAGGCCTAGATTAATACCCACTTAGCCCACTAATCAGTCCCAACGTGATTAGGCTAATTAATTCTGCTTGGGGCGTTACACGGGCAGTCACACTCCTGTCCCCCACCCCTCTCCCCTGCGTCACCTGTACTATTACATTGTGGGTTGGTCAATGCTATTGACTTCTTAGGCCAGTCTTAATGTATGGTTTCATCTCATATTTTTTAGAAGTGTCACATCAGCTCCAAAAGTTTGATTTGATGGATGAAATAGTCTCTCTTAATGCATAGTATTTTCTCACGGTTTCATAGAGAAGTCATTTATATTTAATTGTTGTGTTGAGATTGGTTAAAACATGTTGGGATGAAACATTAGACTCTCAATGGTGCTATTTCATCTTAAATGCTCTGTCATGTCATCTTTTCTGCTGACGTGTCACCTTATTTAATGTGAATGAAATCCTCAGTAAGACTGGCCTTATAAACTAGTTGCACAATTTTTCATGCAGTCACGATCACTTTACCACTACATTGTGGTTGTTCTAAGAAATCCAATAGCTCCTATGATCAGTGAGAACTTAAGGATAATATAGCGTAGATAATAGACTGAAATAAAGTATGGTTAATGGAACGACTACAATTGGACAAGGAGATCTAGATAGAGGGAGATGGAAACATTTTATTTATTCAGATGGTAGTAATACAAAGAAGGAAAGCCACGATTCGAAGTATTGATGGTCTTGTAGGAAATGATATGCACCTTCAATACGATAACTGAAGACATTGATTTGTAGAACCGAAAAATAACAGCAGATTCTCCAAGCTTGTGTCAAACATAATTATATCCAAATTTTGGCATCAAACGTACTATATAGAGAAACGTATTTACGGACAATATACAAATAATCATGCACGCAGGTGCAAGCTTTATTTTTCCAGTTGAACTATGACCTGCCTTGCAGCATAAAAGAAATACAAAGATGAACTCACATTTATGCCTTTATAACCTACCAAGCAATAATTAAACTTTTTTTTAGACAAAGCAATAATTAAACTTATCAGACGACACCGCAATATAACTGTTGGAACCATGACCATGCTCCTTCGTTATTCTGTTCAAATGTGTACCACTTCTAATGAACACAGAGTGCAGGAAAATGAGGGACGTAGGGAGAAATGAGAAGTATATGTTCTTCACTGGATGATAGATAATTTAGGCATTGGAAGCACCAGGACGCATGGACGCAGCGTATAGGTGGTACGTTTTGGTCAGATGTTAATACCAATGAAGCTGAAATATCGATTGGTAGGGGTTTGCACAGTCTGTCCACGAAGGAAATAATTCAGCCATACAAATCTCATCAAAGTATCCTTCGTGATTAGGAAGTGCTGTTCTTACCTCATCTACTGATGCTAGTGCTCAACTCCAGGATGGAAGCCCTTTAGTTTTGACGGGAGCGCTGAAATGATGGATTGAAGGCGTATAGTAAAACGGATCCACAGTCCACACTAGAGAGTCACCAATTGTCATTTGTAAACTCAATGGATCGGTAATTCAGTTTATCAAACTTGGATCGATGTCTTGACTAGAGTCAACTGCGTATATGTACAAGACCAATTCTATGGTTGTTAGTACTTGTTTTCAGACATATTGCTTTCATGTTATACACTTGGATTTTTGGAATAAAGCAGAGTGAACTGAAAGCATATTTGACACATGGAAACATACTAAGCGCAGGATCATCCTACCTCCGTTTCGTAGTATAGTCCATTCGTCCCAATTTTTTTGATAATTAAGTAGCTGTGAAAAAGATGAAAGTGCAAATAGCCTAACACGAAGTCGAATATAATAAAACTGAACCATGTCAAGAAGCTGCTGGCCATCCCTCTTTGCGTCCAAACAGAAGAGCCCCGCTCGTCAACCATCGCACGTGCTTGTCTCAAAAAAAAAAAAAACCATCGCACGTGCTGTCGCCTCGCACAGTTCACCACTGCTCCTTCGGAACGCAAAGCCCACCCAGTGCCTTCCCCGCAAAGCCACAGAGTCTGCCCGAGTTGACCGCACGGTGAAAATTCGTGTGCAACAAGCTGATGGTCACTCTCCTGCCCGAGTTGTGCGTCGAGTCGGTCCCAGCACAGACATGGCCGGACATGGCACGCGCCGTCTACAGTCTCCTCTCGTACACACTCCCCCGTCCTTTCTCTCTCTCTCCCTCACTCCCCTTGCAGAGCCTTTATTTCAATTCACACTTCTGTTTCCTCACTCTTCTCCGACACGGGAAGTCACACTCCTGTCCCCTCCCCTGCGCCACCTTTTCTTGGTTTCCCACTCGCCCCGAGCTCCAAGGACTCCACTCGCATTTGGCAATGTCGGCGGCAGGGGAGGGAGCGAGCGGCGAGCCGGAGCTGGTGTCGATCCCGGCGACGCCTCAGGGCCTGTCGACGCCGGAGGGGGCCGCGACGCCGACGGGCAAGCAACAGCAGCATTCGGGGGCGGGGACGCCGGCGCGGCGCGTGGTGGAGGGCCTCCGCGGGTACCTGGAGCAGGTGGGCCACCTGACGCGTCTGGACCCGCGCGACGCCTGGCTGCCCGTCACCGAGAGCCGCGGCGGCAACGCCCGCTACGCCGCCTTCCACTCCCTCAACGCCGGCCTCGGGTTCCAGGCCCTGCTCCTCCCGCTCGCGTTCCCCGCGCTCGGATGGTGAGCCACTGCCCTCTCACTCTTCGTCTTCCTCTCCTTCATTTTCTTCCTCGCGTGGGTGGGAGTTGCTCCTCCATTGGGGGGTTGTTACTGCTTACTCTGCTCGTCTCGTGTCAATGCCATTCATTTGAGAGACAGAGTGGTTCGTGTGGTTGGAGATATTTGCTACTTACCCTGCTGTGACTAGATAGTAGAAAGAATGTTGATTTTGAAGCGTTTTGATATTAGGACAGCTTTATTTGTCACCTGAACATTAGCCATTAAAAAAGAGGAGGATTACAAGTACTCAAAATTGGTGTTAGAGTAAGATCAGAAACTACAAATTTCAGAAGACAAGCATTCACAACTATTTGTTGCTCATTGTTCCACTTTACAATATGTTTTTATCAGTAGTTGGAACCATGCCCATAAAATCCAGAACATTTAGTTTCAGGCGTGCAGTTTTGAGTACAAGTTCAAATTTTCAGTTTCAGTATTAGTAAAAAGCAGAGGTTCAGCGTATCTAAAATATGTACAGCAGTAATTACCAATTGCAGAGGACCAGCAGATGCAAATCTTGGTTAGTCATTGTCGTCACTTGCTATACTTTTACAAGATGTATGCTTGTGCAGCTCCACATTTACAGGAGATTCGCAAGAATGTGTTTACAATGGATAAAAAGGAGATTCAAATCCAAATAAAACTTGGCATTCTCTTTGAAATATTCATTTGCCTTTGCACTTTATTTGGATGCATTATTTGTCATGAATGGCTCTTTGCACTGCAGGAGCTGGGGAATAATATCACTGATTATTGCTTATCTCTGGCAACTGTACACACTGTGGCTTCTAGTGAAGCTTCATGAAGCTGTGCCGGGCAGAAGGTATAACAGATATGTGGAGCTTGCACAGGCTGCATTTGGTGAGACATCCTCTCAACTATTTTGCCAGTTCATCGCAATAACTTTTGAGTCCTAGACTCATGAATCTCTTGATATAGATGAATATGCAATCAATGTCACCAATTAATGTCTGTAAGGTCTCTGTCATATGAGTAGAAAGAATCTCGTTACAATGTCTTCTTCTGTTCCGATCGAGCGAGTCCCTTTCTAGCGTTACTGATGGGATACTGCAAAGATAATAATATGAGCTTCCATGCAAAGATAATAATATGAGTTTCCTTTTGGTTTGATCACATCTGTGTTTTTAGACACTGTTACTTTAGGATCATTATTGCTAATTGTTTACTTTCATTTTACAGTAACACAAAATTTTGGACTTTAAGCTATGAGCCTATAGCCATTACTCTACAATCCTTGTAATCAAACTGTCCCTTGTGCAATTTGAATAATGATTGCCTCTGGCCATACCAAACTGACGACATGCAATGTGCCCAGAGAATCGGTTGATCTACTCTGCTCTAGTGTTTCCTATACGGTTTATTTTGCAGAATAGAACATTATATCACAAACTACTGATCATTATTTTCTTATTCATTCAGGAGAGAAACTGGGATTGTGGCTAGCTCTTTTTCCTACTATTTACTTGAATAATGATTGCCTCTGGCCATACCAAACTGACGACATGCAATGTGCCCAGAGAATCGGTTGATCTACTCTGCTCTAGTGTTTCCTATACGGTTTATTTTGCAGAATAGAACATTATATCACAAACTACTGATCATTATTTTCTTATTCATTCAGGAGAGAAACTGGGATTGTGGCTGGCTCTCTTCCCTACTATTTATCTGTCGGCTGGAACTGCAACGGCATTGATCCTTGTTGGAGGGGAGACAATGAAGCTCTTCTACCAAATAGTCTGTGGCCCACTCTGCTCTCCAAGTCCCATTTCGACAGTCGAATGGTACTTGGTGTTCACATCCTTGGCGGTAGTTCTTTCTCAGCTTCCAAATCTCAACTCAATCGCTGGGCTTTCGCTAATTGGCGGCGCAACTGCAATAATGTACTGTACCATGTCCTGGGTTCTCTCCGTCAGCCAGCCACGGCCACCCACAATCTCTTATGAGCCAGTGGGCTCCACTTCGTTTGGTACATCCTTATTTTCAACTTTGAGCGCCCTTGGGATAATAGCATTTGCATTCAGGGGACACAATCTTTCATTGGAAATACAGGTTAGTACTTGTCACCAACAATTAATTTGCCTTAGACATTCTAAATCTGTTGCTGTCACTTATGTGTATGAAACGACATTTGATCTCACAGGCAACAATGCCATCAACTTTCCAACATCCAGCACATGTGCCTATGTGGCGTGGGGCCAAGGTTGCGTACCTTCTAATTGCAATGTGCCTCTTCCCTGTTGCCATTGGAGGCTACTGGGCCTACGGGAACATGGCAAGTACTCCATGATTATCTTCTATTACCTTGTAGTGTTGCACCTAACGATCAATGGAACCTTATGCTTGTTCCTTTGCATGACCTGCAGATGCCACAAGGAGGAATGCTGACCGCGCTATACGCCTTCCACAGCAACGACATCCCCCGTGGCATCCTCGCAACAACGTTCCTCCTCGTTGTGCTCAACTGCCTCAGTAGCTTCCAGATCTACTCAATGCCTGTGTTTGACAGCTTTGAGGCCTACTACACAGGCCGCACCAACCGGCCCTGCTCGGCCTGGGTACGCTCAGGATTCAGGGTGTTCTACGGATTTCTCTCAGTCTTCATAAGCGTTGCCCTTCCATTCCTCTCCAGCCTTGCTGGGCTCCTGGGCGGTCTCACTCTACCGGTGACCTTCGCGTACCCGTGCTTCATGTGGATCCGCATCAAGAAACCGGAGAGGTTCACCGTTACTTGGTATCTGAACTGGAGCCTTGGGCTACTTGGGACCGCATTCAGCCTTGCTTTCTCACCCCAGCCACGACATCCCCCGCGGCATCCTCGCAACTACATTCCTCCTCGTTGTGCTCAACTGCCTCAGTAGCTTCCAGATCTACTCAATGCCTGTGTTTGACAGCTTTGAGGCCTACTACACAGGCCGCACCAACCGGCCCTGCTCGGCCTGGGTACGCTCAGGATTCAGGGTGTTCTACGGATTTCTCTCAGTCTTCATAAGCGTTGCCCTTCCATTCCTCTCCAGCCTTGCTGGGCTCCTGGGCGGTCTCACTCTACCGGTGACCTTCGCGTACCCGTGCTTCATGTGGATCCGCATCAAGAAACCGGAGAGGTTCACCGTTACTTGGTATCTGAACTGGAGCCTTGGGCTACTTGGGACCGCATTCAGCCTTGCTTTCTCGCTGGGTGGCATCTGGAGCATCATAAACAGTGGGATGAAGTTCAAGTTCTTCAAACCAAGTTAAATGTATATATAGATGGTTAAATTAGAAATTTGTTTGTGGAACTCAGTGCTATATAGATGGTTAAATGTTGCCTAACTACATGCCTTGTCAAGAACAATAGCATGTATATATATATATATAAGTGACCCATGGGAAAGGTAATGTGAGGACCTTGACCGTGCTACTATTGTGTATTTTCATGAGTTTGTGTATATCCTGCTGGATGGTTGAAGAAGAATGTTCACGAAACTGTATGGACATGGTGGTGCTTGCTATGTGTTTTGCACATAGATATATGCGGTTCTTCATTTACTTACCAGCTGGAAGCACATGCTGATTTCCCAATTTACCACATGAGATAATTAGTTGAAATCATTGTGTCTCAGGACGAAAATATCACACTATCACTAGCATTATCCTACAAATAGAAGTATCCACACCCAAGAACGTGAGAAATTTTTCGAAATCTAAAATTGTTTGGAAGGAAGTGAAATTGGTACCAACATGCTGACTGCCTTTGGATCAGTGTCCAAGAGCGACTGATCCCAGGAAGACAGGCAGTAAACAGATTCCAGGAAGACAGACAGTAAAAATCAGTGTCCAAGTCCAACAGATGGTCTATCCTAATGGCTCGCTTGTGGCATGTGTTGAGGGAAGGTTCCGACCAGTGGATAAAACATGACGTCTCGTGCTTTTAATTTACTGGTGCCTCTCATTCCTAGCTTGTGATTGATCAATGAAGAAGCCTGCATGATAGAAAGACGACAAGTAGCAAATATCTGAGAGCTTGATAATAACACGAGAGAAGTGAGGGAGAGGTTGATAATAACACAGAGAGCAGAGCGTCATAGAGTAGGGCTGCAAATTGGTAACCTTTAAGGTCACCTCCGATCTTTTTTAGTTCAACTAAATAGACTAGTTTTCTAAAATGAGGCTTATTTTAAAAATCTAGTTTATTTGATTGAACTAAAGATCGGAAGTTACCCTAACGGGCACGTATTTACAGCCCTACCATAGAGCCCACTTACCCGGATATATGTAGTAGCAAATAAAGGGGGAGTGAAAGTTGCACTGCGCCATGAACATCCAAGGAAGTTTAGTGAGTATTGCAGGTTGGAGATTATCCTTAATCAGTAGCTCTGCTCTTTATAACACGTCAGAACATCCAGCCATAAAAAATGCTGAAATTTTGAATATGAGTTGACTTTGAAAAAGACTTATTTAAACCAAACTTCATGCCTTTGATAGGATATTTATCTTTCATTCTCCTTATGAACTAAACCTTTGACTGTTATCCTCTAGTCCATGATCACCAGTATTGATGATCACTAAGGGCATTATTGATTGGCTGCTACGGTCGCCAAAACTAAAGTTTATGTGCCGACATTGCGGCATAATTAATGAGAAAAATATCCGTTTAGTTGTTAGCCACAGGTTATGTAAAATTTGGCAAAATGGGTTAGTCAGCTATTTGCCTTCAGCATTAACGACCAGCCTAAATTATGAGGTGATTAGTTCGTAGCCAAACTTCCATGTGAGCAACCTAATGTAGAAAGTGTTTGGAATACTCACGTAGCTCATCCATATCAACAAACCATTGAAATTTCCAACTTTATTATGTGTAAAATGATCCAAAGGTTTATTAATTTATTTATTACAAAGCACCACCTCACGGGAAGACACGGACCAGATATGACACGATCCATTCTGGGAAAAAACTTGGACCACCTGCTAGCGATATGGCAGGAAATTGAGCTAATCTTTCAGCTCGTCGGTCATATTGCCGCAGTGGTTGTCGATACGGAAGTGATCCATCACATCCTAATGACCATGACGGAAGTTGTTTGGTGAGGATTTCTGCTATCTATGTTGTTGATGTCTCCCATACCTCCCTATGCATTGTCCAAGTCAGCCTTGAAGGATACAACCGCATCAGAACGGATCGGGTCAGAAAAAATTATTATAACATGGTCTGTAAGCGTGAGAAATATGAGCTTTAAGGGGCTGTGGCTGGGATATATATCAGCAAATGAACAGTTAGTTAATATTGTAGTGGGAAGTCTGAGATGGCAATCAGGAGATGATCCAAGACTAGTGACTAAAATTACAAATAATTAGTTTTCTCAAACTAATGGCCATTAGTTTAAGGTAGTTTTGTAATTGCATATTATTAAAAAAGATTACATTCTATATTGCTAAGCCAGCGCCGTGGTCTGCGGGCATCCCTTCCCTGCGCCGCCAGCTCCTTGTCTCCCTCCGTCCGATCCCCGGCGACACCAGTGCCGTGGTTGCGCTCCGTCCCGATTCCTAATGAAACGTGGTTCTCTTCAAAATAGCGACCTGGCTTTGAATGATCTTTGCTCGTTCATCGTAAAGTCTAGCCATGATTTCTGTACTGGCACTCAGATCAATTGAATATCAATTGATTAAGCTCGTGGATAAGCTGATCGGCATAGACTAGCACGTTTGTGATCCATAGATTAATTGTTTCCTCATGCCTACTTAATCAAGCACCAGACCTGTTCATAAACGGAGAGCCCGGGACCTGTTCATCAAACGCACGCGGCAGCTGTTGTGGCGAGGATTAGGAGCGCCGCCGACGTCCTATTTTTTAATCTGATATAGATTTGCCGAGGTCGAGGAAGACGATGATTCAATTAAGTCCGTGGATAGGGCTCGGTGCGTTGGACTGGGCAGGGCAGGGCTAGGCCCAAAGATGGAGATTAATTAAAACATTTAAATAAATTGAATATATTTATGAAAATGCCTTATTATATGTTTATTTTTCCTACATTATCCTTACTAATGGCCATTAGTAGTGGATTTCTGACATCAAAACTGAACCGTCAGATCAAACTAATGACCATTAGTTTGAGAAAACTAATGGCCATTATTTTGGACAGTAAAACTCCTCGAT
>LAPY01001981.1:62071-72228 GCA_000970635.1 Eragrostis tef | reverse complement strand
TAGTGGATGCCCATGGGGGCGCCGAAGGCGGCGATGCTGTTCCATCGGTCCTCCTTCCGCCGCGCGTGTGACCAGTGCACTATTCATTTTCAGTGAAAATTAGTGAAGTTTGACCATGTGTGCACGTCCTTGAACCAAAATTGTGCACCATGTCATCTCAAAAAGAGGCCAAACTGAGCTAAATCGTTGTTTTCTGGGTCAAAATGTTGAAGTGCGCCCCATGAACTCTTAGGCTCTAGCTTCGCCACTGCGTGCGACAATGCGGACTTGCAGGCAACATAGACGGCGTGGAAGGATCCAAACGAGCCCGCGAGGCGAGGCGCGTTCGTTCGGACGGCGTGGAAGGCGCCGGCGAGGCGGGCGCCGTTGGGCGAGCGGCGGAGGCCCCTGGTGAAGTGGAAGGCAGATCCGCACGCGGCGCCGAGCACGAAGCCGTCGCCGACTTCGTGCGGGAGCCACCACCGCATGCCTGGGTCAGGCATGTCATAATACGACGGCTCTGTACGGACCATCGTGTACCGGCCGGTCTCAGCAGGCGCACTACACCACGGTATAGAATCACCGACCCCAGTGAGTCGCTAAAGGTACATCATCACCGATCCACCGTTGGTCGGTAAAGATTAGTTACCAACTGTTGGTCGGTAAATCGAGTTTTAGCGACACATATTCGGTTGGTAATAGTTTTCTCATTTAGAGTCTGTCTATGGGTCGGCAATTCCTTCTTTGCGGGTCAAACAGTTGGTCGGTAATTGTGTTTACTCGCGTGGGCTCAAAAACCGAATGGAAAACCAGCCCAAGGCCCAGCGAAAACACAAACCTAGCCTCTACGGTTCAGCGGCCACACCCCCACCACCCCACGCCCTCGCCTAGCCGCCGCCCCTCCACCCCCCCCCGCCGCTGTGCCCCCATCAGTCGCAGCTCACGGTGCAAGACTTCCCTCCCTCCCCACACGCTGCAGCGCACCATCGCCGTCGAACTCAATAAATTGAATATTATTTTTCTATTCACTAGATTCTATTATTCGAGTCACTTGTAGTTCACTGTTGACTTATCACCAAAAAATACAATGAAAGAAAATAAATTACTAAATTTAGTAATCCGATCATAAAAATTAACCAAATTTGAATATGAAGTACACTAAAGTGTATAAGTGATAGGGAAAAAATTTGGTTGTCAAAACGTGAAAAAAATTTTCCTGAGTGCCACTCGGGAAAGGCCCCTCCCGCCGTCAACACTAACGTCTGCTCATTGATGCGGGGCCTGGGCTCTACCTTTCCCGAGTGTCACCGAGTGGCACACTCGGGAAAAGTCCATTTTCCCGAGTGTTAGACTTTTGCCATGTGTGTCCTCGGTTGGACACTCGGGAAAAGTTAGTTTTCCCGAGTGTCAACACTCGGTAACCTTTCCCGAATGCCCGATAAATTACACTCGGGAAAGGTCGGGGCACTAAGGAAAAAACCGATTTCTGGTAGTGCATGTGCTTAATTAGCATGCACACACGCATATATGTAAATGGTGGACAAGAATAATATTTATGAATCTAGACATTAGTAAAAATATGTTACATTTCTTACATCATATTTGAATCTCTGTGATTTATTGCAAAAAATAATAGTTGGTAGCAATATATAAAATATGCATGTTAGATGCAAGATATATACATACATTATAAACCTATAGTAGAACCAAATCAACTCCAAAAGGTTAGATAAAATATAATCAAATTGTTTTCATTTGAGCTAGTCTCTGAAAAAAAACACACACCTAAAAAGTTGGAGTAAACCAAAAGACTCTCTAAGCCACCAAAGGTCCGCGGGAAGAAAGAATAGAGAGTGAAGGTCCATAACTAAGTATTGCTAGTTTGAAAAGTGGAATGACGAGTTAGCTATTTTATAGAGGGATTTGGAGAGAATTTTGGAGAGCCATTCTCAATAGTACGAGAAAAAAAAACATGTTTTTACCTAGCCTGTTGGAGTTGCTCATGTCACAAATGTGCAAACTATTTATACTTCTTTCTTTCATATAGTTTTTCTTATTTATCAAGATATTATCTTACTATAGAATTATGGTTGTAAGTTATATAATTGTATCCTAACAAGTAATACAGAAAGGTAATGGATCGAAGAATCATATAAAGCATGTTCCTAAAGATGTTTCCACATAAATGATATTTTGTAAAGAAGCTGACCTACCTAGAGTAGATGAGAGCAGCGATAGTTACTTTCATGTTTGGGTTAGTGGAACAACTAATTTGATTTTGGTATTGAGGAACCAAATTCTACTTACGGTCAATGTATCGTATAATTCACAGTATGTGCGGTGAACAAAATGTGAATTATACAAGGATAATACTTTTTGTTGCAATACTATATATTTGAATTAAAATATATTTAGGATTAAAATGTGAATGTTAAGGCACTACGTGATCCCATTTATGTAATGTTGGGTCCTCTAATACATTTTTTTCTCTTTGAGCGAAAAACTATGGGGAGTTACCCATAGAGAAAGACATCATAATAAGATTATAGTTAATATGTGATGTGAGCCGTCAGATTTCGTCACCGGGCTCGACCCCAAGCATTCACTGCCACACTTCTTCTGGTGCTTCCCTTCTCGATTCTTCCTTCTGTTGTTTCTCGGTTCTCTGTGCCGCACCCTCACCAATTTTTTTGCAGCAAAATCCCATTCTCTAATGATGATCCATCAAGCATCATGCCTCTTTGGTCAAAATGAATGTAATGGGGAACACCTACACCACCATTGGTTTCCAAGCGACAACAACTCTGGTCGGTAGGTGATTCGTCTAGCAGCACCTGCAATCATGGAGGGATCATGGCACATTCTTCCTAGCCTCTTCTCATGTTGCCTTTTCTGCTTGCTGGGAGTCACTTGGATTCATCCGCACTAGATCTTTGATATCGTAAAATCCGAATCACCAACCATTTTTACCACTTACGTATTTCAAAAACTCATTTTAGTTTATTTTTGACCTAAATAAATTAGCCTATGTCATCAAAGAGAAAAATGGATGGTCTACCGAGATTTTTAATACTAGATAAGATGGCTCCATGAAAATTTCTAAATCTTTGAGGCGTTACTAACAATTTTGCAAAAAAAACAAAACACGTACTAGCGCCCATGAAATTAAAATTCCTAAATCTTTGACAAGCTATAGACAAATTCTATTTTTTTTGCAAGGAAAGATATTTTTATTCGTGAAAGAAAATAAGAAACAAGATGTGCACGCGGGCGCCGTTTGGCGAGCGGCGGAGGCCCCTGGTGAAGTGGAAGGCGGATCCGCACGCGGCGCCGAGCACAAAGCCGTCGCCGACTTCGTGCGGGATCCACCGCGTGCCTGGGTCCAGCATGTCATAATAAGACGGATCTATACGGACCATCGTGTACCGGCCAGTCTCAGTCGCCGGTGGCGGAGGGTAGCAGGCTTGTAGAGAATCGGGCCGAAGATTGCAAATATTTTCGTGGCAAAAAAAGAGATCACAAATATGTAGAAACCGTACATACACCGGCACCACGTTGTTAGAGTATTTTTGGAGTATCTACTATCTCTTTATAAGTGCAACCAACAAAGGTCCATTAACCCCTATTTCTCTGCAACCAGGTTGAGCCACATCACCAACAAATTATCCACCATTCGATCATGTATTTAGTTTCATCGTATCCATCCGATCCTCCAATCCCTGATGCTTTGATCCTCTGCCAATGCAAACGGTACTCCAATAAGGCAACGCCGCACCCACCTCCCTCCTCCTTTAACTAAATTATATTTAATAGCATGCATTGCTATAATACTATTTAATAACATTGCTGTAATGGTTACTTTTGCAGGTTAATTTCTTGCGCCCAGTCCCTTGCCCTCCCGAAACTGATTCCAGGGAATATACAGCAATTATAGCCTTCATTTGTCCTCCCGCAGCCTTCTTCAAGAACCTGTCCGATGAAAACTGCCCTCCACCAAGCGTCTGTTCAATCTCCTGCATTCCGCACACAGATATATATGCAGCGTCCTGTATCACACTCAACTGCAGCACTCCTCAGATCGTCCCCTTACCTTACATTATCCTCCTTCTCAGTCTTCACCACCTCCTACTCTTCTGACCAGAACACTTCTTTTTATGGAGATGGAGGCAACTGGATATTTTATATTTCCCTCCTTTTGCTTTGTTCTGTACTTATTTTCTTATTTTTAAAACAACTTCATCTTGACTTCTTGCAGCATGTCAAACCGAGGCAACTGTGTTTCTTCATTTGTTTGGACAAGTTTATACACCGATTTGCAGGTTACTTATTTATTTATTTTTGAATGATTCGTCTAGCTGTGCCATGAAAAATTCACAGATAAGAGTGTCATAGACGTTAATCAATTTATCAATGCTTTATGCTTACAGTTCAAGGTGCAATATAGAGACAACAATATATATTTACATGTACATAATGTGAGCACTTATTCTGAAATAGTTTTGTAATTTCCCATCATTTTTTTTATCTATGTCATGCTTGATTTTTCTTGAAAATAAATTCCACTTATGTTCTTGAATTCTTTGTCCCTTCGGCATATTGCATTACTTACATTTCGTTGACTGACACCACCATTTTTTTCTGTTATTCATATAGTTTGATATTTGATTGTGTATGAAAATATCACCTATGATTCTTGAAGCATGTTCTTTCGCGGGCAGCAATGTTTGGTCTTAATTACCCTCTGTTCCTCAAGACATTCAAGTTGTGGTGCAGCTGGTCCCATTTCAATTGACTTCTAAATCAATAGATTAGTTTTCAGATAAGCTGTGTTTAATTTTTCTTTTAATAAATGCACTGCTGGAGCATTTGTTTGACGCTCCCATTTACATGGTGGTGATGAGTTATGCAAATTGATACACTGGTCGCTCAATGTATTATGTATGTTTTTGAGTTCTCTAAGCACAAGAGATAATAGTCCATGGATAAAGCTAGCTACCAAGCAAGAAGTGATTTTTTTTTGTTTTTGAATAAGAAGTGATAGTTGTTTTCAGACAGCATGAATAGGATGAAAATTTTAATTCCTTTGTTTCTCTATCACATCATGTTATCTTTCGTTCCTGTACATTGTTTTTAATGGTCACATAATATTGTTTATGACAAGGTTATTCCGAATTCCCGCAGCAACGCGCGGGGAATTCATCTAGTATATGGAGTATATACGTACATATAATACAAACTTGGACTCCAATATTTCTAAAAATATTTCAGTTGACACTCCCTCCGTATTTTTTTATTGGACATTTCACACAAAGGATTTGTGTATAGTTAGCTTAAAATCTTTATCTGAAATGTCAATAGAATAAAATCAGATTATGTAGTAGTTCATAATAATATGACACTACTCATACGTTTATAATAATCTCATACACTCATTTTACGATACTAATAGCATATGCCATGCACACCAAAACAACATAGCTAGCTAGTTATTAATCTCTGCAACCATGTGCTTAATTAGCATGCACACACGCATCTATATATGTAAATGTTATGAATATATAAATTAGTAAAAAATGAAAAGATCACTTGTTTTTGAGTGTTTTAAATGTATGAAATAAGTTTAGCCATTAGAACTGTACTTCTTACAACATATTTGAATATCCGTGATTTATTAAAAAACATAATAGTTAGTATGATGAGGATATGGTGGGCAAGTATAGTCTGATTGTGTGCAGTTCTGTCCGTCCAATTCATGAAGGTGTGCGCGACTTTTAAGAGGACTCTGGCTCTGATACCATATGATACCGAGTGGAAGCGCGATCTTCTCATCGCAGGATCTGTGATAACTATTGAACCCTCAATCCCCAATGGGAAAGCAAGAACAATCTTGATTGGTAACCATCGAACCCTCTAATCCCAGCGGAAAAGCAAGCACGATCTTTGGTTGGTAAATATCATACCCTCTAATCCCAGCGAAAAAGCAAGCATGATCTTAGGTAGAGCGTCCAATTTCCCCTCTATGTTGGCTGCGCCGAATCATAAGAAGAATAGGCATGAGATTACATGGACGCACACCCCTAACTTATATAGACTCCTAAGACCAAATAAAAGAGGAAACAATCTCTATCACATAACTTGGACTCTAGAAAATATCCTGCCGTCGGTTAGCAACTCATTCTGCGCGACAACAATAGGTAATCATGTTCTGATACTGAATCCACCGTGTGGGCCATCAAATAAGCTTTCCGTCAAGTACTCACGTCCAAAATAGACTCCAATTGAGGGAGATATGGAGTTTTTATTGAAGGTATATGTATTTTAGCTAGTCTCTAAAATAAAACACACATAAAAAAGTTAGAGTAAATCAATCAACTCTTTACCCCCAGTAAAAAGGAATAAAGAGTGAAGGTCCCTAACTTAATATTGAATTGAAGAGTTAATTAATCTTAGAAACACTTTTGGAGAGACTTTTTCCTTCATATAGTTTTTCTTTATATCCCTAACTAAATATTGCTAGCTAGAAGAGTGGAATATAAAAAAAAAAACATTTTTTTTATTTAGCCATATTTTGCAGTTTATCATGTCACAAATGTGCAAACTATTTATACTTTTTCCTTCATATAGTTTTTCTTATTTATCAAGATATATTTTATCTTACCATATAATTATGATTGTCAATTATATAATTGTATCCTAAAAAGAAAACACTTATATAGAAAGGTAATGGATCGTTGCATAAGCATGTTCCTAAAGATGTTTCTACAGAAAGGATATTTTATAAAGAAACTGAGCTACCTGACTATATGAGAGCACCAATAGTTACTTTAATGTTTGGGTTAGTGGAACACCTAATTTGTTTTGGTATTGAGGAACCAAATTATAATCTTGGTCTATGTATCGTATACGGTGAACTTGTTAACCATAATAAATATCATATACAAAGATAATATTTTTGTTGCAATACCATGTATTTCACTTAAAATATATTTAGGAACAAAATGTGAATGTTAAGGCACTATGTGATCCCATTCATGTAATGTTGGGTCCTCTAATACATTTTTTTCTCTTTGACCGGAAAACTATGGGGAGTTCCCCATGGTGCAAGCCATTATAATAAGATTATAGTTGAGATGTTAGCGTCAGGTTTCGTTACTTGGTTCGATCAAACAATTCATTGACACATTTTCCTCTTACGCCTCAACCACCTTGTTGATTATTCCTTCCCTTGTTTCTCGGTCCTCTTCGCCGCAACCTCGTCAAAATTTCTACGACAAAATCCCATCCTGGTGACGACCCGTTGAGCATTGCACTTCTTTGGCTGAAATGATGGCAACAACGAACATCTACGTCATTGATTTCCAAGCGACAACAACTCTTCCGTGCAGTGGATTCGCCTGGCGGCACCTACAATCATAGAGGGATCATGGCACCGTATTCCTAGCCTTTTGCCATGGTGCTCTCTCATGGTACCTTTACTGCTTTGCTGGGCGCTTGGATTCACCTGCGCTAGGTCTACCACTTACATATTTGAAACAACCCCATTTTTCTAAAAAGAATGATAATGTCAGATATATTTAAGTTTATTTTTGACCTAAACAAATTAGCATGTGTCATCAAGCGGAAAAATAGAGGGACTACCGAGATTTTTTATACTAGATAAGCTGGCGTGCTCTGACGCGCCCATGAAAATATCTAAATCTTTGAGGGGTTACCAACAATTTTTGCAAAGAAACAAACTCGCGCCCATAGAAATTCCAAAATCTTTGAGAGGCTACTAGCAATTTCTTTTTGTTTTTGTTTTTGCAAGGACACATATTTTTTTCGTGAAAGAAACCAGGGCCGACCTTGACATTGGGGAGGCCCGGTGCATGATTTCCGCCAGAGGCCCTGTTTTAGTTTTTTCTACAGTAAAATACAATACAGACGCAAGCAATCACAAATATGCACGAGTACTTAGCTCCATTAGCTCGCACGCAACCCCTGTCTCTATGGGTGCTTCGGAATGATTGGGCCAGTTGATCTTGAGGTTCACGATGTCACCACGAGCGTCTCACTATCGACCAACAGAGACTTACCTTCTACTAAAAGAATAAATAGCCATGAAGGTGGAACATTTTTTAAAGCGTATGGCTATGTAACACATTTAGTTTAATTTAAACTATTTTTTTTATCTTAGTGATAGTACTAATTTGGTACTCAAGAGAGTTATTAATTACTAAAATATTATTGCCAACACCCCTACATACTTTGGGTTCCTGAAAATTAGTCTGATAAATTTAGAATACTTATGCTACTCTCAGCATATTTTTTTTTTGCGATGGTTCGTTTATGATTCGTTTACTAAACATCTTCATGTCCCTTCAAGCCTGCTAGCATGTAGCACGAGCTATTGCAGTTTTGCAATAGTAGACGGTCATAGTAGACAAGAAAAGAACTACAGAAATAAAGAAAAAAATATGAAATATTGTTTGACGTGATGTGTCACTACAGGAAGGTGGCCAGGTAGCCCCAAAATGTTATTTGGGTGATGTGCCGTCGCCTGAAGATATTATGACTACGTAAGTCAATGCTATTTGAAATGATGTGTGGCCACCGAAAAATGTCCACATTAATCAAAATGCTGTGGGGGGAGGGATTCCTCTCCCTATCGTCTTTAGACTATGATAGCGAAAGGGGTTGTAGACCAGTGGTTATAAGAGCCTCAGTAAATCTGAAGTCCTAGATTATAACTCCTTGTTAGAGCGAATCTTTTAGGATTTAATGGAGTTGTGCTTTCAGCGGTAGGCGACATGGCTGTCGACAACGAGTCGCCAGTGGTGACTTCGTTAATCTCGAGGATTTAACGGCTCAGTTTCTAAAAATGCTCATAGAAATAAGATTTGTATATGTGTGTTCATATAGATGAGTGTGCGTGTATTATGGGTGTCTGAGTTGTAGTGTGTAATAAAAAAAAATAGCGGCCAATGTGCGTATCTTGGACACTATGAATTGAATAATCAAAAGATGCAAGAGAAGTAGTCCTACGAATGTTTAGATCCCCATGCTTAATCAAGAATGACAAAAAAAAAATAATTTTTCGCAGGGCATCAGGAGTATAATATTTTAATAACAAACCATAGTTACATTTTCACTGAACCCGAAACCTCTGTGAAAGTTGTTCCGCTTGAAAGGACCAGAACAACAATAAAACAATATATATATATATATATAGAAAAGCCGGCAGAATCTTTAAACAGTTTACCTATAATAAAATGCAGATATATATATAAGCAAACACTATTCAGATAGGAGCTATTAGCAAACTCTTCATGGATACGTACACTGTGACAATTAATACATCTCCTCCATAATCTTTGACTACGCTTTTGAAGATTTTGTAGGGTTCTAATCCTTTCTGGAATCATCACAGCAACGCCTGCAATTCCTTCGCTGGTGGCAGCACCAGAGAAGCCGCTTGGATATTTTAATAACAAACTATAGTTACATTTTCACTGAACCCGAAACCTCTGTGAAAGTTGTTCCGCTTGAAAGGACCAGAACAACAATAAAACAATATATATATATATATATAGAAAAGCCGGCAGAATCTTTAAACAGTTTACCTATAATAAAATGCAGATATATATATAAGCAAACACTATTCAGATAGGAGCTATTAGCAAACTCTTCATGTATATGTACGCTGGGACAATTAATATATCTCCTCCATAATCTTTGACTACACTTTTGAAGATCATGTAGGGCTCTAGTCCTTACTGGACTCGTCACAGCAAAGCCTGCAATTCCTTCACCGGTGGCAACACCAGAGAAGCTGCTTGGCACGGCAGAGAAGCTGCTTGGCATGGCATTGGCGTGGTCATATCTCCGAGGAGGCGGCAGCACCTCGGCGTGTACGGCCTCCCCCCTAGTTTGCGGTCGAACACGATGACGACGCCTTCTAGGAGCGCGACGGCGGCGGCCCAGGAGAGCGCCGAGGCGACGGCTCGCCGGTTGCCGCGGCGCATAGCTAGAGAGCGGATGCCCTCGACAGCCGCGACGGCGGCGACGGAGTTCCAGCCGTCCTGCCTCCCGCCTCGCGCGGCGGTCACGGCGCACTCGGAGGCGAAGTAGAGGGCGAACAGGGAGCCCACCGTGCCGCCGAAGCGAGGCGCGTTCGCGCGGACGGCGCGGGCGGGGAC